>JWZT01003352.1:75010-123127 GCA_000827895.1 Thelohanellus kitauei | reverse complement strand
ATATATTGCTGGATTTAGGAGGTCATTTTGTATGCGTTTCTTCCGCCTCTCTTTTTTTCTCTACACTTCCATCTGTGTGAAATTTTTTTAAAATGCTAGACATGGATGATCTAGGTAAATTTTCATATTGAGATATCACACGGATTGTGCTTCCAGCTTGATGAGCGGCTATAATTTATGATCTTTTTCCATCGTCAATCTGATTGAATTTATTGCGAGGTTCTGCTTCTGCACTTGAATTGATGCTTTCTACAACTATAATATTTCAAATTCATTGCTTGGTTGAATTTCTAAATCTTCGGATTGAATTATACTGTCCATTTAGAAAGTGACGAAATTGAAGAGAAAACCCTGTATTTCAAGTGACAAAAAAATTTCTTTTTTTTAAATTAATACTGTTCTCTATCGGGTTTGGCGACCAATTACCGCATCCAGGACGACCAATAGTTACTTTTATTGAAATAAATTTTTGAACATAATAAAGAACTGTATCAATCAAAAATAAAAAGTAAAATGTTCAGCATGTATGTACAACGTGAAAAATAGTTCTTATTATTTTCGAATATGTGCCTTAACGAACAAAACATTCCAGGAGAAAGTTATGCCTGTCTAGATATAGAACTATATCTCTTAATTTATCCTTTTTTTGTTATTTATTTCGATTTTCGGTTAAATTCCTTGATACATTCCGCATTATTGTTTGATATAACCCGCTTCTTCAGATAAAAACCAAGTAATGGTATATATTTTTTACATTGTTCATGCATGTCACACAAAAGTTTTTTAGGTTAATAGATACAGTTCTTTTTGAGTTCAACAATATATCTAAAAAAATCTCGCTAGTGGTCGTCATGGATGCTATTATTGTTCGCGAAACCCGGTATCAAATCATCGACAATGCTATCAAGTCTATTGAGATAATGTGCACTGCTTTTAACTTGTCAATAGATAAACACTGTGCCTGTGGTGCAATAAGGTTTATGTTATTTCGTGAACTCTGACTTTTGGTCACCTCGATCTCAAGGATAATGGTATGATTATAAGATAATCATTTTAGTTACGTTGATCATTAAAATAATATTGTATTACGTCAGTTAATGATTCTTGGCATGCGCGTTAAAACCTATCGTAGGCGTCCTTACTAAAATGTGAATTTCCATCGAGTGGTATGATGAGTCATTTTATCGACTTAATAAATATTTACGGCTAATTAACTTGATTCTATCCGAGTTTTGAAGGCGAAAACTAATGGTTTTCTCGATAATTAGCGTTATATGACTGAAAACAGATTATACGGACATACATCAACTTCATTTGGATTGTAGGCTGTGATCAGAAAATAAAAACAAGTATCAACTTTTTCTGACTTTAACCATCATTCGTTGCGTATGTTTCGGCTGAGAAAACACATTAATGACCTGTAGAATGTTGTTAGGCTATGACTGTTTTAAGGACGGCTTTTTTGGTCCAAATGATGTAATTTCTGAGGATAGATTCACGATAAAGCCTATCAGATTAGAGTAGATGCTTGCTTTCATTACTATTTTGAGTTTCATATGGTAAAAATGCAAGATTTCATCATCGTATCGAAATTTTAACAGCTAAATTATAGATGAGAAGTCCTACACACCTGAGACAAAAACAGTCATTAATAAGGCCTTTTTTCATTTATTAACCCAGAAGTGCAATCATTCCCTTACCTTACTTACGTTAGGTATATGTTGTTGATGTGTAAATCTCTAAAAAAGCATTTTACAGTAAATAATTATGAATACTTAAATGAATTCTTAACATCCTATCTATCCAGCGTTACCGTATGTCTGTCTGCAAAATATAATTCGAAGACTTCTGCCGCTTTTTTACCACTCTTAGTCTCATTTTATACGTTTAGGTATTCTAAAACTCGATGCAAAATAATTTTTTTAAATAAATCAATTGATCCTTCAGTAACTTCCACAGATTAAAGACTCTAAATGTGACATTTAAATAGCAGTCAGAGTCTGATTATGTGCCCGCTTTGAATATGTGTATGATTTGTAATAAATACCAAATTTTCAGCAGAATTTAAATTTTAAAAAGGGTTATCTGTCGAGTTTAAAGTGGCAGCGTTCACAAACCAAAAATACAATTCGAATCAAATGCAGAATTCTCGATGTTTTTAATAGAAAAGATAAATGTGTATCAATCAAAATATCATAAATTATTTAACAAATATAATTAGAACGAAATCTTCAAAAATATTCACTAGTACAATCTTGATCACAGCTTGTTGACACCCAGATTTTGAACACACAATTACATTGGTCTGATTTGAGTCTTATTCTCAGATTTTTGATTAGAGAGTATTTCTATCGGAGATGCTCGGACCTCATTTTATAACATTCTTCCATTTCGAGAATAGCAGCTCGAACGTGTTTAATTGCTGCGAGTAAGGACGAATGAAATATATTCGATGCCCCTGAGACTCTTTAACTTTAGCGAGTTCTCTTGAATGATGGAAACTGACAATAACAATGACGAGTATTTTTTTTATGTCGAAATAATTCACATTCACTCTCGAATAATTTCACAAAATTCAATTTTATTTTAAATAAACAATGCTCATCTAATTAAAGATTCCAAGATTTATTGAAATGCTATACACATATATTTTTGTCGAGAATTATCTATGACAATAAGAACACATTCTGTTACAAGGCTTGTGCAGTAATTTTTGTGTGTGTTGTGAATGAACCATATTTCATAGATCTGAATTTCATCAGCAGTAGAAAATTGAATACTTTATTAATGCAACATTACACCTTTCCAGATAGGTTTGGGTGTATACAAACGGTGCTACAATGTTCCATTAAGTATTTTTCTCAATAGGATCTTTCCTTACAAGTTGTTATGTGATACCCGGATTTGTGAAAACTAGGAATATGGCCGATTACGGTAGTCGCAGTATGAGTTAATCTTTAATTTTTGAAGTGGTTTCGGCAAGGATATCATCGGATCGTGTTTTATTTAGCGTTCAATACAAATCTTGTGTTTGCTTTGAGCTATTATGTCTAACCTCTGCCAATAATCTCATATATTCGGCTAACGATTTAAAATTTAGCCCAGATTCTTCTAAAATCGATAATGTTTTACGATATATATGTAGCTGACTCAGTGTGTTTGACATTTCTGGTGATTCCTCAAGATATGATGTCACATGTTTTTTTATATCA
This sequence comes from Thelohanellus kitauei, assembly GCA_000827895.1. Classification (NCBI taxonomy): domain Eukaryota; kingdom Metazoa; phylum Cnidaria; class Myxozoa; order Bivalvulida; family Myxobolidae; genus Thelohanellus; species Thelohanellus kitauei. The sequence goes on along the minus strand of JWZT01003352.1, from coordinate 119,915 downwards.
AGGTAGATTTTTTGTATATTCTTCTTTATGCAGAGTTGATTTTATTTTAATTTGGAATTGAAACTTCCTCATAAGGTATAACTAAAATTATTGCTAGTAAAACATGGGAAATTTAATTGAAAGACTCGGACATTTTGATTGTAAATCGTAATATCCATTGTCCCTTTCGTGATGTTTTATATTACGATTTTCCTGCTAATTAAAGAAAGCGGTGGTAATGTAATTCACCTAAGAGATTATTTGTATGATTCCTGTTTGAACATCTGTATGTCTCTCACTTACTGGTTGATTAAACTCGAGGTTCGGATCGAATTTGTCTGATGATTATGATCTATCATTTCCCATTAGTTCATTGTTTGAACGAGAAAATGACAAGTATTAAAGCTGAACCTGAACAAATTGAGTGAAATCCCTTCCGTTAAATGTTCTGGCAATGTTCACTTTCCCTGAAATCTATCTCAAACTAGCATAAAATGGCTTAATTGTCATTTTTAGATAGTTTGGCCATTAATAACATTTTTAATGGAAATATCATCCAAAAAAGCGAAAAAATAAAATATATGAGGACAAGGATCTGTATAAAAATTGTACAAAGGCCCTTTTACAAACTTGTCTAATACCATTTAAAGTTAAAAAACTACTGAATTTCCAAGATTCTTGTTTTGTATCAAATGGAAAAAGAATTTGATTCGAAGGTGCCCAAATTACGTCTAATTTTAATAACGACTGTCACTGAATAAATGATAGAAAATCAGTTCTTAACTCAGAGATACATAAATGCATGATTTGAGTATGATATAGAGTGAATTATATTAAACAATCAAATAATCCACCTGTCGTGAATTTGGTTTTCATATCTGTACCTGAGAAATCCTGCTGTAAAACCTCTACACATATGTGACGTAACAAACTATTAGATTTTTGTCAAATACTGAACATTTTCGTCAGAATCATTGCAAATATACAGAATACATAGGACAAAATAGAGAGGAATTCATAAATGATAAAGAATATCCAGGTTAGATTTCTCGATTTTTCCATAAGGAAGGAAACAACGATTTTTTTACGATAATACTCGAATTAATGTTACTTCCACGTTCTGTTATTTTTCAAGCATCATATCACAAATAACTGAGTGTACCATAACAACCGAAACACTTTTGTGTATTTTTTATTGTTCCAGAGAGAAATTATCAACTCTTGATTGATCTCATGAAATAAGTATTATAATATAAACTGCCATCGCACAGTGATGTCAATTAACGCCTTGTCTTATCATGGCTCCAATACGCGTCGAATAATCAATGATTATACTCAAACGGTTCTACGTCTTTATTACACTGCAACTATCACGACTAATAATTTCCATGGCTGGTCTCTGTTTGTATTAATTTTATCAGATTTTCATTTTAATATTCATTTATTACAGTACAATCGAGCTGATGTTATGTAACGTGACCATCTCTTTATAGTCGTCTGCAGATGTCTTGTGTTGAATCAATTTTTATATGATCAATATAAAAATATTTGATAGAAATATAATCCTTAATAAAGGTTTTAACACAGCCATATGACCCTAATCGTTTTAGAAATCCACATAATTCAACTTTCTCGACTTTGCATTGACCTAATGTTGTCGAGGATTGAACGCGATGATCCTTTTACATTCTGTACAAACTTTTGAAATGTGATAACTCAGTTTGCAATGATATGACCAGAAATTTTGCAAAATCCTAGACATGAAAGATTGCATGAGTTCATCGGAAAAAATGAAAACTTGGAATGAACATGATAATTAAAGTCCCTAAATTTTTTTATTCTAAGGTCCTCCTATTTATGTTTATACACCATTTCCCATTTAAGATGTCCATCTTCGATTTTCGATGATGTAATTCAAATGTTCCGATCATGCTATATTTAAAAAAAATATATTAAAATTTGCGAAAATTCTATCTTTATGGACCATAGGAATATGACGTTAGAATAAAGAGTAGATTATTCATAGTCGTTTATGGGTATTAGATTTAGCCTAACATCAATGTTCTCGCTTAAATTTATCATTAAATTTATATAATAATAACATAGTCGGAACATTAGAATGTAATAATTGGAAAGTTTTACATTTTGAACGTGAAATTGTGCCACATTCAGTCTTTTATTCAGGTTAAACTGCACTAGATAAAATACACAAACAACTCTCAAATTATCCGATAGTCTTCGCAACCCATAACTGAAAATCCATTGCGGGTGATTGCTGAATCAACAGTAATTAAGAATAAAAATCTATTTTTGTATTTCTTCTGCGTGTATTTTCATATATATTGATTGGCGGGTCGTCTTAACATTGATAATCTATAATGAAACGTCTGCACAAAAAACACAACGAATTTGAATATTTATCTGAAAATTTGAAAACGTCTCGGAAAAAATATCTGGTGATAAACAAGTCACAAAATATCAATCACAAGCGATTCTGAGTCGCTGCAGATTCTAAATAACGCCAATCAGTTTTTCCTTTTTTAGCCTACTTCCTTAAATATCACCTTATTTCCGAACGGTATACCCCAAGATTCTCTACGATATTTTTTGATTTATCAACTGCATTTGCTTACTGATGATAAGAGATTTATCATTTACTATTTATTTGGTCATTTGGCTAGCAGGATAAGTTAAATTTACGTATGAATATTAAAAAATGAACTTATCGTCTACTTAACCTTGTATCAGCATAAATACAATATTAGAGATTGGCAATCATCAAAGTTATTTTAACTAAATCTGCATCTGTATTTGTGAGAGTTCGGGATGTTTATCAATGTATCAAATCCACGAATGAAACCACGGCGTGTACAGTTTTTATATAAAGTTATTTAAGGCACAATATCTAAGTGTTCATTTGCTACAAGTAGTCTGCTAATGGCTATAAACCAATCGATTTTGTGCTAAAAATTAGATCTATTTCGTTGTAACAGCCGAAAGTCAAAATTGTAAATTAGAATATATTGAATAATATCAAAACGAACAGCTGTGGTAATTAGAGTCATGGTAAAGACGTCATAGGGATACACAGAGCGATGTTCTTAATCAGTTTTTAAACCGACGGTTATCATATCAGTGTCTAAGATGTTAAAAATCTATTAAACATATATTGTGTAAATTATCAAGATCCTAAATTAATTCACGCGACTTTTTGACCCTAGTGTCTAAACCAGGGGTTATGAACCCATGGTCTTCTAGCCTTATGTAGCGCTTCGTCTTCATGTCTGTGGTTCTTTTAAAAATGGTCATGTGTTGATATTGATTGTAGTTAATATCGCACAAAAGAGTTATTCAACATCTGGATATTTGTCTAGTTAATGTGGTACGCGTTCGCTAAATCGGTCCTTATAAAGTTTGAATGTCGCCTAACCCAAACTACGGATAAATACATTTATGAAATTGATGTGATAATACAATTATAAAATCTTTTTAACATATAAATAAAGGAAAAACACAATAATTTGATAGCATTGCCATCTTTATTTACCGACGCCTTGAAGAATTTTTTAAAGTTATTTATTTACCGTATTCTGAATTTCTAATTTTATTTGATGACATACACCATTTTCATCCAAAATGGCCGACGTTCCGATGATAAGTATCAAAGGTTCTGAGGCTATATTTATATGTAAATTGATATTTATATACATTCTACCTTTTAGTTCAGTGCCAATATTCATTCAGATTAATGAGTAAAATATGTGCTGCTGTTTACTGAGCTTTGTTTGTGCCTAACATAAAAGAATCTTTCTAAAATCACTTTTCATAATAAATTCAATATCGGAACCTTTGAGTGTCATCCCCGGAAACTGAGTCATTTTGGTCGAAAAATTTTGTATAGTTGACTTTTGTAAAACTAAAAATTTTAAATAAACAAAATACATGTTTTATCATCTATCGATGACCTCATTATGTGATTTTGATAAAAACTAACTTTGAACAGTCGTTTATGTATTTTGCTGAATTTATGTGAACTCAAACTTCCCGACTCTTGATAAGCGGTGGTTAACTCCTTATCATTAATCATTTCTAATAAAAATTTATTTTGTATGGCAAAAACCTGTTATCAATGATCGTGAAATGGAAATAATCTCCGAATCTATTTTTCCTGTTATGGATCCGAGCCCAATAAGTCCGTATATTTATGGTGAAACTGAACACTAGCTATTACAAGAGTAGCCGCAATTGTTCCAGAAACACAGTATAATTCAGAAAGAGCTTTAATGCGATTTATAAAATCTTGAGCAATAGCCATATATCGTAATATATGATATGTATTATCATTACGCTTCACATCTTACCAATAATTTTTATCAATAATTGTTCTAATAATTTTAGAAGGTTAGTTTCCACGAAAAAATGTTTTTTTTGGTTCTAACCCACTGAATACGGATACCAAGAATAAAAAAAATATGAATGAAATGAACGGAGAATTTCAAGTTGATTTTACTCAGAATTGTATCTTTAATCAAAACTCAAATGACTTTCTGACTCTGAATTTTTGATGACAAATTGGCACATAACAAAATGGACAATGCGAGAAACATTTAGACTAAACACCAGATGTAATTTAATACGCTGATGATTATTCAACAAAGAGTAAATCAAGATCAGTAGAAGAGTGAAGATAAGTCACGTTCTGTGTTTAATGACTCAATACAAACTTTTTATAATAATATTTTGATATTTTCTTGAATAGTCAATAGAATGTGGATATAGGATAAATTTACACAGACCAAGAATACATATAATTGATTTTATCAATGTTTCTTAAGAACTCTTTCGACATTTGAGCTATAAATCTGATATATTTTAAAAAAGGGTTACCATTGTCTGCTAACACCTTTTTGATATATCAGTGAATATGTGGTAAGATAATAACAAAGAGAAAGTCATTTACTTAATTTTTTGCTTTGGTAATCAACGCATTTGGATGTGTTCTGAGATATAAATTAGACAACTCCAATTTCGATTCTTGTAAGACTTATTTGCTTTTCAGGGACAGAAGATGAACTTTGAGGATTGTTAGAACCTGATACTCCAAAAGGCCTCGAGAATTTTGCAAATTCTTTGATTCGAGTCATGGAAAAACACCTTATTTCTCTTGAAAACTTGTCTTAATTTCAAAATAGTGGTCGAAAAATATTACGAGCGCGAAATAGATGTTTGTTTCTATTTCGAACGACTATTAATCACTAAATAATTTCTTATTTTATATCATACACAAAAAGATCTTTGTACTAACGAATATCTTGAAGAAATCGACATGATTATGAAAAATGTGATTAGGATCATCAACTTAATTATATCTTAAGATCTTAATGCACGCCAAAAATTTTTGTTTAAATCGAGACTGAGCATGTATATAATCTTGTTATCAAAAAATTTTAAGTTATCCAAAGGATTTTTTTAACATTTAGCATCATTGTTGCCAGAATTGGATAATTCTACTCGAAAATGGAAAAAAGTATTTTAAACCAGCAGACGATAAACGAAGTCAACAATCTAATTTTATAGTAAATGTCACAATTCATTTAAATAAATTTAATCAGAAACTACAAAAGGAACAATATTTTTATTATTTCAGTTAAAGATTAAACACTGCTTCCCATTCAGAATATCTCATGGATTCAGCTTGAATTTCCAATTGTTTTGAAAGTATTCCAAAGTTTTCTAAAATTTGTATTCAAGAAACACACTCTATGAATTTTGGATATATAAGGAAAATAATGAATCGGGTTGACACTGTAGATATCAGAATACAATGCATCTTTCTAATTGTCAAAACGAACATTTTGACCCTTAAATTATCCGTGTAGAAATTTTATGCGCGAAGCGTTAACATTCTCAAATTTTATCGTGCTATTTTTACAACAAGTTCTCGGCCATTCATAATATTTGAGCGATTTAATAACCAACCGTGACGCTTAAATCGGTTAAGCGAGTCGGAACTTCAATAGCATTGTGCGGTGAACCATGTTATAACATTTTAGAAATTTGAAATTGTTTATCTTAAAAAATGGAAACTGAGATTGGAAGACTGTATATTTTTCTGATTTAATTTAAATGAATTTAAATAGGTCCCTCTTAACGAAATACAGAGCTTTTTCTTCAAGTTGGTATTTGTGACGATATTAATTTTTCGAATTAACTGTTTTAGAGTTATTTGAGATGAATTGACATAAAAACAATGAACAAAATTCAATTAACGTAATTTTAGAAAATCAGAAAAAAATCTCAATAAAGACTAGAGGTGAATTATGTTGTAATATTCTATTAAACGCAGATGGCCGTTGAGTTGATCACGCCCAATGTTCAAAAAGAAATAGAGGAAACGAACGGGTAGATCTGATACACGAGTGTTCCTTATAATTTTATTTCAAGTCAATTTGGTGTTGCAATACTTAAGGATAAAAATTTTTCTAAAATAAAATATAAAATAAATGCATATTGTTTATTATTTTGTTTTAGCAAGATCGCGCGCGATCAACTCAACCACAATCTGCGTTGAATTTATTATCAAAACAAAACTCACATTTAGTCTTGATTGAGATTATTTTATTCATCTTCTGAAATTGGGTTAATTGGAATCCGTATATTGTTAGTGTCAATCCTTTTCAAATAACTCTTAAAAATTTCATACGAAAAATTGGTATCGTCAAAAATTCAAACTTGAATTGAAAAAATACCAATTTGGGGGAAAAACCCTGTAAATTTTGAGAAATTTCAAATTTATTTCATTCATAAAAAAAGGAAATTCTGTAGGAATCCATGAACATTTATTAATGAAAAAATAAGACACGTGTGCAAAACAGAGAGTCCCAACCGGAAATCGTGTATTTTAAATGAAAAGAACCTTGTTCATTTTCTCTCAAGATTTTGAAAGAAAAAACATTGATTCATTTACGATATCTGCCTCAAAATAACCGAAATATAATTCCGATGTTGATATAGGTTATTTAAAGACAATTATATCAAATATCAGGGAAGCTTTTACTAATAGCTTTCACGAATTCAGAAACAACAAAAAAATTTTTTCCTGTGTTTATATCTTATAAACATCAATATAACATGATTGAATTTACAAACATTTAAATTCGTAAATCGACAGTTTAAAATTCAACACTTTGAATTTCTACAGAGAGAATGAATCAGTTATAAATTTTAATGACTCAATGACGATTATGAAATAGAGTTAAAAAGGAAAATGCGAAATTTGTTCACATTAAAACTGTTTAAATTTATAGGATCTTGAAAGAGAGAAGATGGTTCTTTTTAAAGCATGGAACCACATCCGAGCTCAAATCATTAGCTGAAAAACTAGCTTTTGGAGTTAAATAAATTTTGCCATCGACATATGGAAGTGATCTAACTTTGAAAAGCATGAACCTCATAACTAATAACTTAGCAAATCCGCTAATTGATGCGGACCTAAAATCATGCCTAAAAGTAAACAAACATCATATGCACACAACTTTAAATGGTATTAAACGCCAATGATACAATTAATAACTTTATACTCGCATGATTAATTAAGCTTTATGGATAATTAAAATTCAATTTCTAGCATTAGGATCATTTTTAAGTCTTGTTGTATTATTATCATATTTATCCTTGTTCCAATAGTATCACGTCATTATACCGACAATCATATTTCATGACACAGAACGTGTCAAGCCATAATTGACAGAATGTTTTTTCCGTGCTCTTTACTCGCTTAATTTTATCACAGATGCACGTATAATTTATTAAATTATTTGCCCTTAAATTTTTTTCAACCCAAACTTTACTTCGATTTTAAATCTGTCTTGAAGTACACTTTTTTGTTTCGGTGTTAAATTCCTTCAGGAGTATCATTCGCACATTAGTAAGTTATTGGGGCTATGATCTTTTGGAGTTGGATTTTAGAATCATGTCATTGGAAACGACGACGTTAGTGGCGAATGTCCGTGGACTGACACTCGTCAATACATCATTGGTTATGCCAGTTCCCCTACACTCTTGTCGGCGGCCTCTGCCATGTTTAGGAAAAACTGAATCAGCATCCATCATCAACAGGCATTCTGAACCAAATGAATGGGTGAAGATAAGAAAGTTGTGCGCTAAAAACACATGCATTTAACCAGAATATACTGTAGTATAAATATATACAATGAGTATAAATAGTGTTCGGGATATTTAAATTAAAAAGCAAATAATCATATTTAGTAGGATACTAATTTAATATTTAAATGTGAAATACAACGCCACCAAATCATCCGATCCATGAAATATGCTTATCGTAAAAATGGTTTGTTGGGACATTGCTTTTGTCAAGACGATGGCGTGTCGAGACAATGTCATATCGAGACAATGGTTTGTAAGGACGATGGCGTGTCAGGATATTGGTTTTGTAGTGACAAATACGTGTTATCTGTTCCATAAGCTACATAATCATTTTATATGTATACCCTGAAATGTCATCAAAAGAAAATAAGTTGTGGCTCTTAAAATGTCAAAATAGATTTTTAATCGTATTTGGCTCTTTCGGTCAAAAGGTCACCTATTCAGGCATCAGGTGATCCATATATACATAATAGTGCATTGCTTTTTACGCCCATGCGGGCGTATTTTAGCTAGTTCATTGAATACAGATCAGTTGTAGAAATTGAAATATTTTCAACTTTTTCCACTGCGCAAGAGTATTCGACATGAATGGTTTATCAAAATAACATAACTATACATTAAGCACGAGTAAAATTTTTTATTGTGAAATATTTCTATCGTGTTGGGTATTTGAAATGCGTATTTGGAAGAGTTACCTTTCCTTACTGCTATACACGGTTTTCTTGCATTTTCCAATTTCGGAGATTTTTTCACCTTCCTTTACATCAACACGTCTACGGTCCGGCTAATGAATATACTTAAATGCAAATATTTGTTTTAAATGGAGAAGAATAAATTCTTAAGATAAATATTCACTTTATTTATTAAATTCTTTGAAATAGTTGTTCGTCTCCACTTGTAAACTGTATGAATACCCCCATTGAGCAAAAGATCAGGATCATCGGGTAGAGAGCTGCCAGAAGAAACGGGAATGAGAGGTTCTGAGAAATGGGCCGTAATTCATGGAAACGAAAGGGTACAATGAACGAAGAACCTGTTACTTAAATCATAAAATTGGCTTACGTTTTGACTGGCACCATTGGATCGTGTACAAAATGGAGAGTATTATCAGAAAAACCACTTTTATTAGAAATATTATTACTGGTCCCCAAAACGCTTGCTTGTGAGAAGATATTATATTTTTTCCATAGATATCCAAGAGGGGCGGCGATAGCACTCAAAAGGACCAAAAGCGTGCAGAAAAACACAAGAACTCTGATACCCATGAAAAGACCTTATATTAGTGATATTTTATATTAAATCAATTAAAAAAGGAAAAACAAAATCTAAAGTATAAAAGGTTGAATCGGTTCAACCTTATCCAAAAACCGAAACATTGTGGGATCTGGTAAGAAAGGGAATTTTCCGTATCACCTTACAATTTTTTGACTGGTAGAATACGGGATGACATAAACTTGCAGATCATCAATAAATCGCGCAAACCCTTAAGTGAAAATGTGAAGTTTGCCGAACCGCATAACGTAGATTCCCACCGACGAATTTCAGTAAAAGCGAAAGGTGCAGCGATAATGTATTTCCAGGTTTCTTTAAGTATTCGATGGGTCTCCTTGTCGATAAATCGTCAAACTTAATGATTCAGCGAACTCATTTTTAAGAATACCAACAAAAAAATTTTGAAAAAATGAGCATTTTTAACTGACGGAGAACTTGACGTTAAAAATGGAAACGATGAATTGTAGACGAACATGCGTCAATATACTAGGAATAACCTTGTGGTGCATCTCTAATCTGAGAATGGAGGTAGTCATTGATTACGTTTCAAGAATAAAATAAATTAATTTTCTTTGTTTTATTACAAGTCTATATGATCAGGTGCACATCGTTTGAGGGCCCATTCAGCTTATATGCACGTATAACTCGTCTGGATTCTATTCACATACAGGGATTCGATTTTACCAAGACTCAATTAAGGAAGTTAAGTTATTTTGATTGACCATCACCTGAATTCTTTAACACATCACTACTATTGAAATCTGCTCGATTACACCATAAATAAAGTGAGAAGAGGACATAGAATGGGCTGGAGGGAAGATTCTTACACGAAAGAACGCGATTATACCCGGTGATAGGCGTTTTGTTTAAATATGCTAAAAAAATGGCAAACGGAACGTCTGTCCGAGAAATTGACGATCCCGGAAGTGAAACGGATATAGTGTGGATTTATTGTCAACCATTTGTTAAAATATGGAGAGATATTCTAAAGTGAACATTATTGTACACAGCAATTAAACCAGTCCCTGACACTTTTAAAGATAATCAATTAGCTGCTTTATGCCTCCATTCCCTATAAATCCAGATTGTCAAGCAAATAATTAAGGATATAATTGAAAGTTATTGGAAGATTTAGCCCTCCTCTGACTGTGAGAAGGCTCTAATCGACAATATGCTTCTTGGAGTATGTATAACTAGCTGGGCTGCAATAAGCCTTGAAAGCACTCTTTGAGGAAAATAAAAATAAGCAAGAAATGATTTTTTTGTCATTCTTATTGATTGAATGAGCATTATATCGAAATCAACGTTGAGTTGGTTTTTAGAGCTGTTAAAGTCTTGTGTGAAGAGAGAGGGCGTGGTCAAATTAACTCTGAGAGATCGGCTTTACACATCACATGATGGTTAATGTTTAAATCCATTTAATGACAACCAATAACCCGAGATGGTATGGTGTATCCTAGTATGCAATATTAATAAACATTATGATGAAAATTGTAGAATTTACCTGTTGTCTCCTCGTAGGCCATTTTTACTTGACGGTAATTTAAATCGAAGACTCCAAACGATGCACATGTTCTTTCCTCTCCAGAACTGACGCAGATGGAGAACAAGTCCGGAACGATCAGAGAGATTAGAAAGGCTACAAAGGACGCAAGCAGGAGGCCTTCAAGACAGCAGAAAATAACGGTAGACCACGTATTCTTCATCTTCGAAGGGTGTGAGATTGGACAATTTCGTGAATGATCGGAAAAAATAACATTTGAACAATTTAGATATTTTTAATAAGAATCATTTAAAGAACAGCGAAACATCATTTAACAGTATGAAAAACTCAACGATCATTAAAGATAATAACAATGGTGTTTTCGAGACTGATACACCCGATAAGAAATATGTTAAACCCTTTTTTACTAGCTATATCAATTTTTTTTTTGCTCTCAGCTGGAGGTGTTAAAACCTGCACCGGTGCATTTCTGCACGGACTTTCCGTCGACCGCGACTGCGACGTTGTCCACGTACGGTAGGGTCGTACTCCGGCTAGGCACCTTTCTGCAAGCAGTTAAGGTAGTGCAGGACTCACACCTGCTAAACACTCACCCCCATCCTCAGCCCACTTGGGCTACGTTACCAAGTCGGCATTCGTTCGCTGGGAAGTATGCTATATCAATTAAAGATGGGAAATATATGACCTGTAAATAAGTTTTCTATTTTTTTAATTTGCTTCTGGTAAAACCATTTATTCGATGCTAAAACCCAGATTCTATCGACTAACTGTAACGAGCGTAAATAACTACTAATTACGACTATTGACGAATAGTTATGATTACTCGACATTACTCCCCTATTTTGGATAGAACACGCGAGGTTTTAGCTTTAGTCTTTCTGAGCGTCTCAAGGGGGGGTCGTTTGAAAGGGCTAAGCCTTCTTCGGTTTTGGGATTTCCTCCATAGACTCTGATTCCTGAATATAGATTGTTGAAGTGGGTTCTTTTCGTAATTTGCTGATTTAAGGAATGTCTGATGAGGTAGGTTGGGTGGTCAGCTTTCTCAACAATGTATGGGCCATCGAATAATGGGCACAATTTATTTGTTTGCACTTTTTTTAAAAAGACCTTTTCGCCAACATTGAACAATAAGCCTTTTACTTTCGTATCGTAGTACCTCTTATTTCGTTGATTAGCGTTCGAATTGTTGATAAAGGCGGTTTTGTGCAGTTTGTTCAATTTTTGGTTAAGATTTTGTACGTGGACATGATAGTCTGGCGGGATAGATATGGGGTGATCTCGTTCTAATGATAAGTCGATCGGGAGTCGTATTCTTTTACCGTATACCAGCTCGGATGGTGAAAATTTTGTGGATTCATTAAAAGACGATCTTAGGGAAAGTAGGACTAAGTCGATGCATTCATCCCAGTCGTTTTGAAATTCGTTTACAAGATGTCGCAGTTGCTGTTTTATGGTTTTGTTGGCTCTCTCGACTGATCCGTTACACATTGGGTGATAAGGTGTTGTTCTCGTTTTTTTGATATTAAGGTGGCTGCACATTTGCGCGAAGAGTTTCGATTCAAATTGTGGGCCCTGATCGGAATGTATTGAGTCGGGTATACCAAATCTTGATACAATATTTGAGATAAGTGCCTTCGAAGCTGTCTCTGCTGTTATTGCTGGAACTGGGACGGCTTCTATCCACTTTGTAAAGATGTCAATGAAAACTATAAGATACTTGTTTCCTTTCTTTGAAACTGGGAGGGGGCCGGTGAAGTCTACTTCCCACGCTGAAAAGGGCTTTGAGGCAACTATATGGTTTAGCGGGGCCCTAGGTGTGTAGTTTTTATGTTTGTTGATAGCGCAGCTGTGGCATTCGTCTATCCATTTGTCGACGTCTTCTCGCATGTTTGGCCAGAAGGATGTCTCTCTGAGTAAGTGCAAGGTTTTTTTTACTCCAAGATGACTCAACGATGTTTTGTGGGCTATATCGAAAATTTCGTGCCGTTGATGGCAAGGTATGAATGGCCTAAATCCGCTTCGACTCTGGTGGACAAGGATTCCATCAATTATGAGGAGGTTAGACATACCTATTTTTGGGGAATCGTCAGGGTTTCTATTTTTCTTCGAAATGTAATCGATAGTTTTGACGATATCGGGATCCTTAGCCTGCTCCTCTGATAATGACGTTTTTGACGAAATGAATGTTGATGCAATATTCCTTGAAAGGGCATCGGCTACGACATTTTTCCTACCTGGGATATGATTGATGGTGAAAGAGTATTCCTCGAGTTCCATGATCCAGCGGGCTCGTCTACCATGTGGGTCTTTCATAGATTTTAAGTATTTAAGGGGATTGTGATCCGTCATGACTGTAAAATGCGAACCGTATAAGTAGTGGCGGAATTTTCGAATTCCCCACAGGATGGCAAGGCATTCCCTATCGATTGTGCTATACCTTCTTTGAGTAGTGTTTAATAATTGGCTCGCAAACCCTATTGGCCTCTCAACTCCACCCAGTCTTTGGGTCAGGACTGCTCCCAAAGCTACATCTGATGCATCTGTGTAAATCTGGAATGGACGAGACGGATCTGGGAGGCCAATTGACGGTATATGTTTAAGATGACTCTTCAAACTTGAAAATGATTTTTGGCACTCGTCATCCCATTTCCATACGCGATCGGTTCTAAGTAGCCTGTAGAGAGGGTATGCCAAATTTGCAAAATTCTTGATGAACTTAGAATAATAATTGCACGCGCCAAGGAATGATTTGATATCCTTTTTACACGACGGGGTAGGCCATGATAGAATTGGTTCGATGTTAGACATATCTGGTCTTAGTCCGTTCCCGCTGACTATAAAGCCAAGGAATTTGAGCTCCTTTTTTGCGAATTCGCATTTCGATGGTTTCAATTTGAGGTTAAACATCCGCAGCCTTTCCATCACTTTTTTGATATCACTGATATGGCCTTCGAATGATTCTGAAAAGATTACGATATCATCAAGATAGGCCATACAATTATCCAGCCCCTTGAGAAGTTTGTGCATAAGGCGTTGGAACGTGGCGGGGGCGTTACACAGTCCGAACGGGACGACGTTGTATTCGTAGAGTCCAAGTCCAGGCCCAGGAGAGAAGGCTGTCTTTGGCTTTGATTCATCAGATAAGGCGACTTGCCAATAGCCGCTTTGGAGGTCCAAAGTAGATATATATTGGGCGTTTGAAAATTTATCAAACATAGATTCGATATTTGGGAGGGAGTATTCATCTTTAACAGTGATTTCATTCAGCTTTCTGTAGTCGACACAGAGGCGGTTTGACCCATCCTTTTTTTTTACGATGATTGCTGGTGCGGACCATGCACTTGAGCTGTGTCGAATCACGTTTGATTTAAGCATGTCGTCGATTAATTTTATCATTTCCTTTTCTTGATGAATACTTATTCTGTATGGTCGAACTTTGATAGGCTGGTCTGATTTTGTCACGATATCATGAACCACCTTATTTGTGTGGCCAAGATCGGTACTATTTGCTGCGAATACATCCTCAAACTCTCGGAGAAGATCTACGAGTTCGTTTTTTGAACTGTAAGGAAGTCTGTCGGAGACATTCAGTTTCTCGACAGTAATTGAGTTCACGGATTGTTCGAACGTTACAAAGTTTTTCGAGTTGATGCTAATATTACCGTTATGCTTTGCTAGGATATCGAGTCCTACAATAAAATCGAAGGCTAAGTTTTCGATTACATGGAAGTCCCAAGAGGTATTGAGGTTGGAGAGTTCGAATGGGAGGTTGACAGAGCCCAATGATTTAATATGCGATTTGTTTGCAGTGTTTAGATTGATAGTGATTTTGGAGAGGATAGGGAGGTTTTTTACGATGTCGTGTGAGACGAGAGATACGGTGGCACCTGTATCGATGAGTGCGTTGAAATTCCCACGCAAACAAGGCACGTAGATCTGCTGAGTGGAATTTATCTGATGATCCCGATTTAAAGAACTCGTTAAATAATTGTCGAAAGAGTACTCTCTACATTTATTGTTAATGTACGGGCATTTCCTGACCGTGTGCCCGCGCTTCTTGCAGTTTTTGCAGATAACCAATCCTAGGCAGTCGCTTGTAAGATGCCCGAAACTCCCGCACTTTTTGCACTCCTTTCTAGAGTTAGGATTAAAAGGAGAGCCCGTATTGGTTCTGGCCTGGATTTCGAGGTTCTCGATCCTATGCAATAGGTTTCCAAGGTCGTTTTTGTCACAGTCCGTGACTTTCTTCGATAGCATTACTTCTTTGGGGGCTTCGGTTTTGAGAGACTCAGCCGCTTTGATTACTGAGGTGAATGGCTGTAGGTGATTTCCTTGGTTCGCGGAGAGAATAATTCGTGTTTTATCGACAAGTTCAGATGTTGAGCCGAAATCGCATATCCTGATGATTGCTGCAATGTTTTCTGGGAGTGCCGAGAGGAGTTTTTGGCGTACGAAGAAGTCCAAGTCTTCCTTGCTAATGCCAGGCCTAGCTAGTGAGAGTAGTCTACTGATCTCTCTGACGAAGTCTCCAGGGTCCATTCCTGGTGAGAGAACTACCTCTTCAAAGCTACGATAGTATGCTGACATTTTGTCGGTCGAGTGACGATAAATCTTGAGCATGGTGATCAACCGTTTATATCTTTCCACAGACGGTGTAAGGCTTGGCAGTTCCGAATCTTTGAACGCTTGAAGAGCGTCGTCTCTAAGGTAAGCAGGGATTATTGCAGACTGACGAGATTCATCCCATTGGTTGGCCACTGCAATGAGACCAAAATTGTACAACCACTCTTCTATGTCTGTATTTTTGCAGAGGAATTCAGGTTTAAGGTCCATTTGCACTCCTGGCACCAAATGTAACGAGCGTAAATAACTACTAATTACGACTATTGACGAATAGTTATGATTACTCGACATAACAATAACCACAGATTCTGTTGACACTCCAAAAAATGCAGGGATGAGTCGTCTATCGATATTTACCCATAAATTCTTAGGAAAAACAGTAAAATACAGATCTGGGCGTGGTAATATTGGTTTAGTGGCCATAATCAGTGTCAAGTGAGGTGTCGAAAACTGATAAATCAACTAATAAATTAGCAAACTTAAATAGGAACACTGGAAATTATTAACCTTAGTTTTTAATGCTTTCCTGGATACACTTTGTAGAAATTTTGAGTTATAGCTTCTATTAGATTACCCTCCAATTTTCGTTTCAAAAATAGTCTGCACGTATCCAATAACATGCTTGGTTGTTTGTTCGAGGTAATTGATAGTCTTTAACAAGTACTCGAAATGCCTAAATTCTATTTTCGGTGACTTAAGCTATCGAAAAAACCAACAAATAAATAATAATAATAATATCTTTAAAAATGTCTCTTCTCAATACGGTTTATACCTGCCAACCATCGTATTCATTATTTAACCAGGTTCAATATTATTCCTCATATTTTTTGAAAATATCATTGTCATTTATCTCTGATAATGCCATATGTTCCAAGCGTGGCCTTTGCCACCCACGATCCTTCAGTTCTAAATTTGCAAATATTCTACCTATTATTTTTTTCATCTTACAGGCGTTTTCCACTCCAAGTTAAATATCTATCATTCAAAAAGAGGAAGAATATTTTAGAGAAAATGTTTAAGAAAAGTTATAAATTTAATAAAACAGTCAGGGGTTACGTTGAATTGGTGGTTTTACAATTTAATTTGGAATTTTTGTCTTAACGATTCTTCGTACTTAAGGGTTTTTTGTATTTGAATTTTAGTCTCGTTAACCAATATTTTTTGAAATGAGCCATAAATTTAATAAACTGATAGCATTTAGGATCTATCAATTTTTGGGTGGAATTTTGAATACATGTTTTTTACAAAATTACAAACTCCCTGAATTTTAAATTGTGTTTTTAATTAATTTACAATTATGATATAAATGCTGCTTTTTCATAATTTATTTAATGTGAAAGATAAGTAACTGAAGTTGGTTAGTTAAGTTTATTTGGTGATGGGTTTTCTGATATATACCTTTATACATGGGTCTCCATGTGATTGTAGAAGTTTACATTATTGAGGGCCTAATCAATTGAATCGTAGTTTTGATTGACTTCAATAGCGCAATTGGATTTTCTGGAAAACTGGATCTAAGGTGGCATTCCACCAAAGTCAGGCAATACTAGTAAGAATCGATTTTAAAAATCTTAGAATGCTATTTTTTCACCGTACCTTCTTTCTTAAACGTGATAAAAAATGTTTTCAATCAATGAATATTAAAACTACAAATTCACTCGCCAAGAAAACTGAACTGTCCTCTTGCCCAAATTCGATATCAATTGCATATTGTGGTATAATGAGGGAGTTTTTAATGTTCTAAAAACACGATGTTTCAAATTTCCTCAGAAAACATAACAAGACCCATAATCCATATACTATTGGTTTTTTTAATTATTTTCCATATAAAACAATAATGGTTAAAAAAACCCGAAACCCAACTTACTCGACTGTAAGTTAATATAAATTGGTAATATAAAACACATCAAAAAATAACCGAAACCACTGCCAATTCGAACTAAACTTCGAGTATTTTATTTCGAAATTTTCCAAACAATTCTACAAAATATTTTTTGGCTTGAAAATGAATCGATATAATCTAAATTCGAATAAAATACCCTGTTTTAGCATTGATTATTCAACTTGCACGATTAGATCAGGAATTGAGCTCTCGTGATCCTTAAATTTTATTCAAATTATGCTACAAAATTAATCGAATTCTTGCTGAAGATATGATAAAGAGCTTAATTGTGATAAATATACTTGAGAAACATGCATTAGATTTAAGAAATTTTTTGACATCGATCTTTGAAGGTGTTGACACTTGCACCGGTAAATAACTGAACGAACAAAACATTGAACGAAATGGCGACGTTGTTCATGCACAACGATCCGTTCCAGGGTCACACTCTGGTTTGGCACTGATCTGTACAGCACAGACTGCTGTAGTGCACGTCTCTCACTTGCTCAACATTCACCCCCATACCTATGTTAACTAGAGCTACTGTGCCATGGCGACCTTCGTTTGCTGCGATGAATAAATATATCAAAGAATGAGTGATATAGGGAGAGCCTTGAGCAGAGGTTTTCAACCTGGAATATGTGAAGAGCCTATATGCGGCCCGCAGCATAAAAATAGTTTAGAAACCTCTAGCCTAAAGCTTGCAGAAACTGTATTTGTTTAATATGACGTATATTTCCGACATTAATTTCATCTAAACGAGAAATTTTCAGTTGATTTTGTACGTACGAGAATAGATGTTTGATTATTTCAACATATCGTCGACTCCGCCCAATTAACAAATCCTGGAGATGTATAATAGAAGATTTATTTCGTTTTAAAATAAATAAAAACTGGGAAAAAAACAATTTCGACAAATTTCTGCAAGAAACGGGAGGGAAATTAACACGAACATTAAAATTACTGTCGTAAAAATTAAGACAAGATTTTTGAGAACAATGAAAAAACTTACATGATAATCAATTATACTGAAGGTTCCACTTGACCAATTTTTTTATGGTTCAACTAATATATTGTCAGTTGTATGATATATATTATTACGCTTACCATTGTACTTGATATATCTCATATTTGGTTTTTAATCATATATTTTTCGAACATACATGTTTAGCTCTCACCTGTATATTCGCGGATAACCCAAAAAACACACAAGAGATCGAGTTCTGGTGAAGTGGGTATATCAAGCGGGTTCTGTATAACTTTCATGCCATCCCTTGAGAATTATTTAAATATGCGCAGAAAATAAAAAAAAGTTATTTCGGTCATTTGAAGAATACAATGTTTTTGTTTTACTATTTTGAATTTTTCTAATATCACCAGAACATCTCCAAAAATAACTCTCTGATCTAAATTTAAGGTTTCCAAAAAAACATCTGGTTTTTATGGGTTGTTTTGTGTCATCTATTCGATGATGCTGTCAAGTCAGTTTAGGTAATACACCATGCTTTAAAGAGTGCTAAGAGAGAAATGTTCTGCTTTTGGCCTAATAAGGTTTAAATTATTTCTATAATTCTATGTCACTTTGATACAGGGATAACCATATGGTAATAAAGTAATACCTTATGTTACGTCAATTAAAAAAATAATAGTTTTATTTAAGCGAGTAAATCATAATTGCACGCGCATTATTGTATGTCTAAACTTATCTACTAAAATATTGATTCGCCTCAATTCCTTGTGATCGTTGTCTTTATCGACTTGTAATAAAATATGCACCACATATTATATTGATTCACTCCTATTTAGTGTCAGAAAAATAATGGTATAACAGATAATTGGCGTCAGTTTTCTGTAAACCGTAATCATAATGAACGGCATCCGCTCTGTTTTGGTTGTAGGCACTGATTAGATAATATATTTGGTATCATCTGTCTGTCGTCTTTAATAACTATTATATACATTTGTTGCGGGATTTTAAACATATTGTGGTTGGAATACTTAAAAAAATAGGGTTTAATGGAGTATATTTAAAAAAACACGAAATCAACAAAGGAAAAATACATAACAGGTCATGGTTTTTGTTTATTAAATGTTTCGTGTCACCACGTGTGCGACAATAATAATAGCTCTCTTTTCAAAGTGTCTCCATTCCAGGTATACCCGTCTACAAATTACATTGTAAATGAAACAATATACGTTTTTCGACCGAAGCTGTTGTTTTAAAGGTGCTCATACCATTCCGTTCGTTACTGTTCGTATCAATCGATTCATCTCGGTTGATGGTCATCGCAAAAAATTTTCGTATTAGTCGATTAATTTATTTCTTTTCATCTCAACAATATTTCTTCATTGGCCTCTGTGTTTCTTTATTACACATAAAATCTTATGAAGGAAATAAAAATCAACATTTAATTTCATTCACAATTTTGTACGAAGTTTTAACCATATAATAAATGAGCAAGAAATCTAGGGTTCGTTACTACGTTACAACGACCAAAGTATGTTACCTCTCTTCAAGTTTTTGCTTTTAATTCTTTGTGTTTTTGTACGAATAATTTTTTGAGGGCTATAGTTGTATGAATGTAGACTGTCTTCTGCCTTCAATAGCCACTTTTTTAAGTATTCAAATACCGTCTAAATCGCTATATACCGACGCAAAAATAGAGAATGGAGACCACAGTATCAACCTAAAACAGCAATGGTATAACGGGCTATTCTGTAGGTGTCCCTATCAAACTTTTTTACGCATGTGTCGGGAACAGTGTGGGAGCATTTCTTTCATCCATTCCACCAAGGCGCCTTCCTCTAATATATGTGTTCTCAATAGAGAATAACAACTCATCCATCCTTTTTTGTCTGGTACTTGATTCTACTAAAAGATCGAATGCTTCAGATACTTAAACCGATAGTACGTGGGTCAAAACAGATAGATGACATAATACGATTCCCTATCGATGTTTGACTCGTAATCCATTTTTATTAACCGCTCTTAAAACACTTTGAAACAAATGAAATAAAAACTTCTAATGTTATCAGATTTAAAGGCCTCGCGGAATGAATCATAGCTGCAGTGTTGATATCCATCAAAATGACTCTGGGTGCACAAGAGCAAACAAGGCGAATAATTTCAATCAATATTTTGTTATATACTGATTTCGATATATTTAGCAGCAAGCAATACATGGCAATATGCTTCACATCTCAACAATAATCGAAGGTGGTGCTGAATAACTGAAAATACAGCTTTGGAACTGTCTAAAATGTTCCATCGGCTAGTCAAACAGTACCTCTTGATAGGTGATCGAGTAATTCCAAATCACCAACCAGGATAATACGATCATCTAATGTCCCATAGTGAAATACAATAAAATCTCCGAATACATCTGGAATATAAAATTATCGATCGTGTAGTGCAGGCGAACAATCAAATTATTTGAAACCTGGAGATAAATATTAGGAACGCCTCATCCATTGATCTTATATCTACCACATTGGCAAAACAACAAAAACGCGAATATCGAGTGTAAACTTGGAGTAGTCTTAATAAGCACTGAGTGTAGCAATTTATTCCGCGTTTCGCTCTTTCGTTCCCAGAACTGCACAACGGGGGAATGCTTTTTATCCATTGCCTTGAGTAACTACGCGATCACCTTTTGTAAACAGTTTTGCTGGACAAACATCTCGATCTCGATTACTGCATCTCAACGTAGTGATGCCTCTTAAATCAGTACGATCGTTTCGAAATTCGAAAGTTTGATACCGGGCTGTTTTTTTTCTACTTTTACATATTCCATAAATGTTTATATAGTTTCAGATCAAATCCGTCACATTTTTATAAATCAAATATATTTTTAATATTTAGAATTTAGAAATAAATCTTACATATATTCATTAGTTTTCTCTCGAAGTTAAGCCTATGATGTATTTCCACATATTTCGGTAAGTGCTGTCACAGTCGGGTTATGGAATGTCTATCAGGGTGGACGGTATATTATCGTGAGGCCTTATTCTTGCAGCATGGTCTGGACCCTATTAATTTTATATAACTTCACGTTGTATATTGTGAAAATCCAATCGTGCATTCCACTGGAAAAGAACAGATCAAAGGCCTACATGAAATACCCACAAAAATTTTCATCATTGAATGGATAATAATGGCACCTGCTAAATTCAAAAATGCCAGCATCCCCAAAGTCTTAAACCGACCTGTTTTATAAATCGAAAGATGCTCAATAGAATTCAGACCTTCTGCTCGTGAAAACTGTCACCGAAATATGGAGAAATATACAAAAGATGATATTACATATGAGAGGAAATTAATTAAAATCTGTAGATTTTTTAGTGCTCAATATTCACAAAAATTGAGTTCAAAGATGTGACGGACTTTAAAAGGAAAATTATGAATAGTTCGGGACACTTTATACATTAGACATTTGGAAATCATGTGAATATGGCTTCCAAGCGAAATGATAAAAAATATCTTAATATTTTAATACATCATTTTTCGTCCAAAATGGCCAAAATTCCGATGATGAAATTCAAAGATTCCGATGTGTAATTTATTAGAACAAGTAAATTTTAGGAAGATACTTCTCTGTAAGGCAGAATCTAATCTCAGTACACGACAGAATATATTGCAGTCTTGAATCTGAATGAATAGATATCCCAACTCTTAAAGGAGGAATCCATATAAATATCAATTTACTTAAAATTACAACTTCAGAACCTTTGAACGTCCTCATCGGAAAGTCGGCCATTCGGAATGAAAAATGGTGTAAATTTCCTCTTAATATCCTAAATAATGAAATTTCAATCTATTTTAAGAATAAATTTTAACTATATATACAATGACACGAAATTTAGGTTTTCAGTGTTAAAATACCTAATTTATATCAAAACCATGAACCTGCTTATTTCTCATCAAAATAGTTATCGATTTCTTAACGACTTTGTATCATATAGTCAAAATACATGGCATCAATTTATTATTGAATAATTATAGACAACATACGCAACAAAAAAGTCAGACATATCTGAAAATAACATCAAAACGATTCATAATATATTCATGTATCTCAAAAATATTAAAATCCATGCAAGATTTAAAAATGGTTCATATTTCTGAGTTACAAACCTGGTAAGAATATCAGAAAAAATAATCTAACTAACCGTCGAAACGATTGGTTCTCGATCTGAACGAAAATAATTGATTGATTTTGGCTGAAGACGTGACTGTGATTTCAAGTCAACTATAAAGAGATCGACCTTTTGATACTGAGCCGCCATATCGAGTGTCTGATTTTATTCTATAATATATGCGTATTTTTTTAACCATTCAGAAAAAATTTTCTCTTACAAAACGAGCAATCTAAATTAATAAACATATCAAACCAACATCTACAATCCATGGTTCTCCTATCTATATATAGAACTTCTAGAAGTCCCTCTATCAGAAAAAAAATCCAATAATCTTAAATTTTGGAATTCAATTTTGTAACACTCAGATCAAACAGAATTGTTTCAGGAATTGGCAGAGATAAATCAAATTTAGGATTACAGGGTTGTTTGTATTCCAAATGTAATTAGTTTTTGAATAAAAATAAATGTATTTAACACCATCTTTTTTTTATTAATCATAAATTGCGAGTTATTGAGTGTTGAGTATAATATTGTGGATATGAAGTACAGACAATCAAGTCAATTCATGTAGAAACCAAGAACACCAAAATTTACTGACGTTGGAAAATATAAAAATACTGAATCAATGGTATGGAAAGGATTTCTCCATGCCTCTCTGCGCCTTATCTTTGAATTACGTCGTTTAGTAAGTCAATGGAACAAAAAAAAAGATACAGAATTTGCGGCAAATAATATTTCCATTCAAAACCTACAATGATATGCGACAGAAGACACACATGACATATATCAGAAATGCATAGAAAAAATTTGAAAATACTTCAAGATGACTCTGATATGACAAAAAGAATATGAATTATAACTTGAAAACTATACTATTTACAACCTCCCACACATGCGTATCCATAGTAATCAAAGACAATGCTATTTCTTTATCAGGCATAAAATTACAAAGAATCTTGAATGTAAATCCTGAAGTAATAATTTCAAGAAACGATTTTAGTAAAAGAAATTTGATAAAAAAATATTATTTGCCTTATCTGAATGAAAAGTTTTTCAATGACAACGGATCGATAAATTATTGGTACAGGGCAAAAAATATAGATGCTGGGCGTTTGATTCTCAGAAATAGAGGGATACCCTTTCAGTGGTGGATTAAATCAAAATAACGGAAATTATTGCATCGAATACGGGGTTAATAGATTTCCTCAATTAATGATAGGAAGATGCTTAACTATCATCTGCAATACCTACAAAAAACAGTCAGGTTACAGTTGATAACACGCGGTTTCATTAATATAATGATTTCGAATTATAGATACATTCTAGATTATTTATTTTGAAATTTTTACCTCTGCATCTAGGTCAAATAAACCTTTTTGAAGAGGTATTAACCGTTTTAAAATCCTCCTACGGCGAACTTGATATTTAGCACAGGACACTGAGAGTATAAAAAAAATTGACACATGTTATATTTTGCACTAATCATGACGAATCCATGAAAGTTTTTACAGAAGAATGAGATAATTTAAAACTAAATCTTAACTGCAGATTAGTCTGATAATACATCGAAATATATAATTAAATTTTGATTAAATGGCGAATTTTCCGATTTCAAATTTCGATTGGGTATAAAATTATCTGAACGAATTTCCATGCGCAATGACCATGAGGAATTGAATAAGAATAACCCTGCAAAAGGAACATGATTGAATTAAATATATAATTATTTTATTGATTTGTTACATTAATTAACTATTAATTTGCATTCATTCTTGTGATCGAAATTAGGATCCCAATAAAGAAAAAGACCACAATCATTGGGTAGAGAGCTCCCAGCAGAAATGGGTACGTGAGGTTCTTGGATATTGGCCTTAACTCATGGAAAGGAAAGGGATCTATGATAAAGGAACCAGTAACTAAAATCAGACAATCGGCTTACGTTTTGACTGGCACCATTGTATGTTGTACACAATGTTAACAACAATCAATAGGGCCACTTTGTTAAGAAAAATTTTACTTGTCCAAAATATGAAACCTTCAACCAGCATCTTACCTGTTTCGCACATGAAACCTATAATGGCCGCAAATACACTCAAAAAAACCATGAGCGCGCAGATAAATACCAAAGACCTGATAGCCATGAAGAGACCTAATATTAGTTTTATATTTTAGAATAAATATAAGAAATATAATATAACCAATTATCTGAGACTTTACGAAAATCTTAGTTCAAAATATCACAAGTCTTATGGGTAGAAACATCCAAAAAATTTTATCAACAAATCAGATCTGATAAATAACAGCTGGCTCATTAATGCACTCAATTTTTTGTCTAGCAAATCAAGAGTACGTTGATCAAACCTGAAAACACACAAACTAAATAAATCACCAAGGAATAGTAAAAACGCTATCAAGGAAAATGCGATGGTTGCCTAACCGCGTCAAAATAAACTCCTACGAAGAGATTCAGGCAAGACGGAAGATCTAAAATGGTGTATGCGAGAGGTTTATCAACATATTGCATGGGAATACTTTTCTGATATATTTTCAAAAGTTTATATCTAGTCGCGAAAATATTGTTGTGACGTCAACCCAAATGATTCCATAAAAAGTAGAAATTATGCATATATCATAAATTTATCAGATAACCAAAAAAGATCCATCGACCAATAGAAATAGTTGTCAAAAGATCCACAGAGGGGTATGACCACTGTCTTCATTATATACGTGGTGTTCGTAGGATCAACTTTAAATCAAAAATCCTATTCCATCATTGTTTAGAGCTTAGGTGGGCTCTGTTATGCAGGAGAGGGCAAATTAATTAATTCTTATTTCCCTAAATCGAATGCCTGATAAAAACAGCAATTAGATTAAAAACCGGTTTTAAATCTTGAGTTTATAGTTATAAAAATTCAACAAAAATTTCACAGATTTCTCTGAATAAAGAAAAAATATTATTGTATTGTGATGGCCCAGCGCATTAGCATTGAGATTATTTTTCATTTGTATAAATACCATCCCCGTCCCGCAACCGCTGCTGTACCAACTACCAAAAATATCATACATTTTACAGAATAAGATATCGGTGATTATAGCATCTTGAATGATTGATTACATGCATAATAAGTAATTGGAATGACGCAGTTAATTATAAGGGGTCAGAAATTCGGATGGACGGGACACTTATTCTCCATAAAAAAATGACTTTTCTCTAGATAATCGGACTTATTAAACGTTATCATACAAGTTCTGGCGATTGCAGATCTCTGTTTAAAGGGTTTCAGATCGACTATGATTACAAAAAGTAAATGAATATATTTTAAGTTGAAATCTGCGCCCGTATTCATCAAATCGCTAAAATCTTCCAAATCGATATGATCACAGCCAAAATTAAGCAAGAAAATGATAGAGAATGGCAGTGCTTTTGTATAAAAAATTTTATAATTAAAATATACCAGGTGATGCCATATTACGTTGTTACAGATACGGGGCCCAATTGAGTTTCTTCTAAAAAAACAAGCGGATAATCCAATCAGAAAAGAGAAATTGGAGCTGAGTTTCGTTGATAACTCTGTGAAATAGGTAGAGATATTTGATATTTAAAAACATAACATACAGGACTCGAATTATTCTCTTGTGCTTGATAAGAAGTCGAAAATAAATCACGCATACATTAAAAATAGGGCCGAAAGTAAATAACTGTGAATATAATTGTTAATTATGATGAATACATGGCTTTCTCGTGACTGTCAGTCGCCAACAATGGCTAGTTTTGAACAGAGAGTAAGTGCTGTTAGTCTGACTTTCATAACCTAATCAACACTTTTTGGACCATCAAAAGAAAACGTTAGAGGTTAATTTAAGAAAAATATCTTGATTGAAAAAAATGTTACATCAATCGTAGCTAAGTTGGTTTTAAGGGTGATTAGCTAAAGTATGCAAAAAAAAACACAAAGAAAAAGCGTTTAGATCGTGCTGCACGGCGCGTGCCAGTAACAAAAAAATGACCATCGCCAATCAGATGATCGCATGTTGTGACCAACTATATAAATTTAGTTAAAATAATAATGAAAATATAATTTACTTGTTGTCTCCCTGTATAGAATATTCATTTCATAGTAACGTAAACTGAAGACTCCGAACGAAGCACAAGTTTCGTCACCTGACGATCTCACGCAAAGTGAGAACAAGTCAGGCACGAAAAGAGAGTGGATGATTGCTACACAGAACGCAATCATGAGACCTTCGAGACAGAAGAAAAGTACGGTCGAGAACTTGATCTTCATTTATGGAAGTGATTAGAAGAGATTCATTTTCGTTTGTAATCGGAACAATAATATTAAAACAAATTCGATGTTGTTATGACGTAACAGTTTAGAGAAAAACGAAACCTATCATTTAGAAGGTAAAAAACATTTGATGAACACTAAAGATAAAATAATGCTATTTTTTGATAGAAATCATTAGGATTAAATGTCGTCAGCCTTATTTCTGATCGCTTAATCCAAAAAAGAAGCGTATAATGATTAAGAACATTCTACCTAAATTCAAATAGCTTTACATGTCACTTCGATCCCATACCGCTTATCATTGTAACAAACGGTAGTTATTAACCAAAAACAATCTCAGAAACTTCACATCACGAACCTGTGCGAAGATTGACGATTTTAAACTGAAAAATTCTGACCGAAGCAAATCTGGTATTTAGATTATTGTTCTTAATATCTTAACGATTATCTAATTAAGATTAATGACATTATCTGCTTGTTTGTAACCATAGATTGGAAGAAAACAAATATTTTGACATTGGTGGTATTTTAATACCTTTCGCGGATAATCGTAATTGCTTTGGTGTCAATAATGAGTATGCTTATTTAATAATCATCTTAGTTACGTCGATCGTTAAAATAATATCTATTAATGCAGATCATGAATCTCAACATGCGCGTTTTGACTTGTTATAGAAAAGTCAATCAAAGGGTTTATATTCATAAATTTGTAGGATAATTCGGTTCATTGAGTTATTTTTGTTCATCGCTAACTAATTGGTTATATCAGGATTATGCCGACGTATTCCGATTGATGAGTTGATCATTTAAGTATACATGCCCTTAAACAATTACCATTTTAATAAGGATAGTAGACAAAATATAAATATGGTTTTTAAAACAATCTTCGTCTTACCATTACCATCGATTTCTGATTTGGCTGAAGCGTTATGTCAGAATCAACAAATATATGCGATATTGATATCGCCAAAATGTCATCATGCGGATGTGCGATGTCTGCCTATCTACGAAATAACTTTATTTCGATCGTCGACTATTGTTAGAAAAGGCATCTGATATTGTCTGTCGTATTTAAACACTAAATGATACATCTGCTCCGGTACGAAACGTTTTAATATATTAATAAATATTTTCTCAGGCCTTTGTGGCTAACTTGTCAATGATTATTTAAAGTACGTTCAAGGAAGAAATGTCCGATTTAACCGCTCCAGCCACCTGTAGATTAAGCCAACTCTAAATTTAGATGTAGTTGATTAACAGAAATATATCAGTGAAAATGATCGTCATTTCAGATTTACATGCACAAAAATATTCAAATTATTCTATAATAGGCATCTTAATGGGACCAAAAACTATATAAAATAATATACGAATGTCGATTTGACCCTTTTTCTTGATTATATTACATTTGAAAATCATTTAGAATGTAGATACCAAAAATTTAAAAAAATTTATGCATTATTTTTGTCTTCGTATATCTTCGCGAACAAATGCATTTATCTTCGATGTTCTGTGTATTTTCATCATTAAAAAAATCATTTTCATAGATAAAATGATTTCTATCTTCAAAATATTTTAATTAATATTGTAGGACACTTCTACGAACGACGGTAGCGAGAATCATTCGAAATCCAGCAGTTTAGTTTCGACAATCATTGTATTTCTAAGAGTAGATACAGACTTTTATGATGTAAAGAAAGCTGAACATAAAGCTTTTGTAACAAAAAGATCAATTTATTTACATTTACCATAAAAATATATATAGCTTAAAAATATACCATTGACAAACTGAATAATACAGGCTAAAAACCAGTATGATTACTTCTACATCACTTAAATCATGCATTAAAATCGCTCATTTCGCTTTATTTTTCTCTTCGGCAAGCGGGTTGCATATATGCTTTGAAGATACTTCGATTTTAAAGTTTTTTTTGAGCCCTGAATAGTGATGATACAACCACATCGAGTAGGACCCATAATATTTTGATCTAGTTACCATAAAACGAGTACAAATATACTCAATATCATCACAGGCTAAAATCAAAATTCATGGTGATTGGAGAACAGGGTGAAATACAGGGTTTTACGTTCAATTTCGAATATTTTCATTTCAATTTCGTGACTTTGTGAAAGCATTAATAAAATTGATAAAATATTTTATGATTAAAAACTATGACTAATGAAATAATTTAGAGAATAACTTCATTATTCAAAGATAATCGAATAAATGTTTTCATTTTTGTGTACCAACCATCACAGTCAGCGTCAGTAACTCTCTCACCCCGTTATTCTTACACATCAAAATTTGCTCTTCATTCATGAAATTAGATCTTTTGACAAAGTATTTCCATTGACTGAACATATTTTCGATGGGATTTAAAAAATGGGAGTATGGGGTAGATATTCAATTTGGTGACCTCTCGTATGGACTTCTTGTTTTATCACATCACATTTATGAAACGCGACGTTATACATTATGAAAACACAACGACCTACGTAATTTTATTTCAAGATAATTCATCAAATTACCGATCTAGTCTTTGAAGGTTTCTTTATTTAGGGACGATGTCCAATTTCGAAATATAAAACACCACTTTTTGTGATAGAGCAGCATACGCTGATATTCTTTGACCTCACATTTTTTGTCTCTGAAACAGGGGTCGTTCCAACAAGAATCCGCCCTTTTTGATTCGCATGCTGACATTGAACCCAACTTCATCTAGAAAAATTATGTTTCTCGATGGAAATTGTTCTTTTATCAACGTAAAACTCTCGGCGTAGGCTTTTCTTATGAGAATAGTATGCCCATCATTTCTCTATTCTGGAATAGCTCGAACAGACTTCAGTGAAAAATGCATATCATCCAAACGTCTAAAAATAGTAGTTTGACCGAACTGAATGGAAAATTCATCATATATTTTGATCGATAAGGTTTTCAAAGAAATTGTGAAATCCTTATATAGCAGAATTCGGATATATTGTTGGATTTCGGAGGTCATTTTGTATGCTTTTCTTCCGCCTCTCTTTTTTTTCTCTACACTTCCATCTGTGTGAAATTTTTTAAAAAAGCTAGATATGGATGATCTAGGTAAATTTTCATATTATGATATTACACGGATTGTGCTTCCAGCTTGATGAGCGGCTATAATTCTTGATCTTCTTCCATCCTTAATCTGATTGTATTTATTGCGATGTTCTGCTCCTGCCCTTGAATTAATGATTTCTACAATTAACCTATTTCAAATTCATTGCTTGGTTGAATTTGTAAATCTTTGGCTTGAATTATGCTGTCCATTTAGAAAGTGACGAAATTGAACGGAACACCTTGTAATGGTCTCCTTTTTTATTTTATCCTTTCACATGCCAGCTGAATGTGACCGAAATAGCTTGACAAATTGCAGAAATAATTCGTGTTTGGCAGAATAATTGTAGTGTGTCAAAATATATGTTCCGGAATGACATCATTGTAAAATCCGATGTACCCGACAAATACAATGGAATTTTGTTGACAGAAATAAAATTTAATCCTTTTAAAGTGGATCATACAGAATAAATTTGTTTTGTCGGTCCCTTCATATTTGTGAAGATTATTTTTAACAAACATGAATACCAAATAATCAAAATGCATGTCTCAACTGACTGGCGAGCATCGGTAAGATTGTTTAACAGCAGAAATTTCATGATAGTTGACTAGTTAAAAAGAAATTGTTAATGAAATGCCGTGACCAATATTACTTTGACATGTAAGGTTATTTTTTATAGTAAAAATATAAATGTCGTTATCTGTTCAAAATTCATAATTTGATTTGATTTTTTTCTACGTTTTGTGTATTATTAAAACATATTCAACCACCAATTGACACTGATAAAATGGCGCCAACCAACTTTTCAGATTCCGGTTCGTAGGTGAATAAACGTTGAGTTCTCCTATTCATTTTAATAAATCGACTTCTTATTTCATTTATAATAACTCATGTTTGCAAACAATTTCGCATGCGTATGAAGAACCAACAATTTTAAAGAAGATGAACCCTTACTTTTACAGCTGATATAATGAGTAAGAAATATTGCATCTTGTGTAAATAAACATGCATAACTAGTCCAAGATACTTAAATTGAACAGTTTCGTGTGACTCTATTTCACGCGTGTTTGTCTCAAAGATTTATAAATCGGAACATTAAGCGGTCGGAATTAAAAACTCAAAATTTACTTTGGTAAATCTGTATATTCATTACAAAATTTCAAATATACGCAATCTCACTTTCAAATATGATAAATTCAATTCTAATGTAGTATTAATAAATATTAAAGAAACAATTAACATTATTTATTGTCTGAATCAGTGAAACATACCGTAAAAAAGTTATTTTTTGAATGTAAGGATTGAAATATCAATATAAAAAATAATTAAACTGCGGAGGTTATAGAAAAGTTGGAAAACGAACCAAGGTTTTTCTTTCATAGTTATGATGAAGAAGATTAAAAATTTATAAAATATTGTAAATTTATCCCGCATCGAAAAATTTGCTTCCCCTTCATTTTAGATAAGTCGATTTAACTGAATTATAACATTTACAACAAAATAAAAATCTTGGAATAACTAATAATATGATAGTTTTTGATTTTGAATATCACTATCCATAAGTATCGCTAGTATATTGGCGAATATGGAGGATTGGCCTTAAGAAAACATTAGATATTGATAAACAGTGAACTTTGATCTGTTTCAGATCTGCGTATTCACTATTCGATTCAGCTATAATATCTTTACATATGGGAAGTTATCTTATGAAAAAACGGATGTTATTATCTAAATCATGACTTTCATAACGTCTATATTTATTCTTGAAATGTTGGAACACAATTATTTTTTTGATCATTGATGGCATTGTTAACATGTATCATATTATTTCATGATTTCCAAATAAAAGAAGATACTTTTCAACCAGTGATACTTTACTCAAAGGCGGATAAAAAAGAAAATTTATCAAGTAGCATATGACGTCCATCCCTACATTCAATAAAATCATTTGCAAAATTCTCTCAATCTTTTTGACCATTTAGTAGCTATGATCAATAATTGTTCCTCTGTGCCCCTAGAAAACATAATTCTCATAAATTGAAACTTAGCGTGTAAAGTTGATATTACAAGACTCCATCAATATCATTACTAAACTCTAAACCAATTTAAGATCTTCGACTTACTTATTGGTTAAATTTGAAAACATAATCTATTGTGTTTGCTTCCATTTTAGGACACAATAGTATTTTTTTTCAAAAATGTGTTAGATTTTTTTAAAATTGGAATCGATATTCAGATGCCTTCAAAAACCTTTGTATTTATTCAAGATATGTGTATAGTTTCCTCGCTAAATAATGTCTTGATTAACTACGAATCTAGCAATATATATTGTACCGATATGCCCTCCCTTTCAAGAACTCAGTACTTTATTTTTCATTACTCTTCTGGAGCTTTTTCATTGCTATCTTACTGTTATAAAAAGAAGGTATTTAGTGATAAATGACGAGTTTATAGTATATTTTCAAATCAAATTTATATAATGTGCAAAAATTTTATCACAAACTTGGCAAAATGCAGCTGTGATTTTGAATTAATCCATAAGCATCAGTTAATTCAAGTTGAAATTCAGATTTCGTTAATCGACCTCCCGATCTTCATATCCATACCATATTGGTTCGGGTTAATGAATATATTTAATGTAAATTAACCATACACACCACAAACGATAATTCAATTATGGACGAATATACAAGTATGGATTCGAGCATTCTGCAAACAGTTCGCTAATCTAAATTCCTAATAGGCAAATAGAACTAACAATTATATAAAAAGCACAAATCTGTGACACAGCTGTGATTCTCAGTCTTTGGCAAGCCAGCTAGCATGTTTAAATATGATATTACGAGAGCATGATGACCGGTAGCTATGTTAGGTATGAATCTAACCAAATGATATCGAACAAAGAGAGCAGATCTCGTTGGATTAATAAAGATCATTGACTATATTATGATTGTTTGAGCGATATTAACAACTATCAAAAT
Source organism: Thelohanellus kitauei (assembly GCA_000827895.1). NCBI lineage: Eukaryota > Metazoa > Cnidaria > Myxozoa > Bivalvulida > Myxobolidae > Thelohanellus > Thelohanellus kitauei. The sequence goes on along the minus strand of JWZT01003352.1, from coordinate 86,997 downwards.
CCACACATGAACATTTTTGAAAGAGCCATATGTGGCGTACTCCTGTCTAGACGATTTCTACTCGATCTTAACGAATTATTCCATAAATGTGCGACAAAGACCGAACTTTGATCTCGAGGCGACTGTAATATAACTAGTGTCTTGAGATGATGTTGCCCCATCGAGTGTTAGATTTTCATGCTACTATAGCAGAATATACATTTAGATTCTATATAAATGATAATATTTCAAATAATTATCGAAAATCACAATCTTAACCGACATTTTCCCACATCAATACTTATACTGGGCTGATAAATAATTGCTGAAAATTTAACTCTTTAAACGAACTTCGCCAAGCCTAAATTGGAGGATATAGGGATTTTTAACTGATCAGGGAACTGTTATTTTCAGGAATTTTCTCAGACTATGAATCAAAAATTCAATTCAAAAAGAACAAAAATGAGTTCTAGCAATAATTATTCAGCAGATTATTTCATTTCTTGAATTTTAGACTGCCTTTTCATTTTTAAACGCAATGAGGAGCCCCATGAAGAAAAGGACCAGAATCATTGGGTAGAGAGCTCCCAGCAGACATGGAAATAAAAGGTTCTTGGATATGGGTCTCAAATCATGGAAAGGAAAGGGGTTTAAAACAAAGGAACCCGAAACTAATATCAGAGAATTAGCTTACGTTTTGACTGACCATATTGGACGCTGTAAACAATCGACAGACTGATCAACGCCGTCACTGATGATTAGAATAAATTTTACATGTCGTAAATAAGATACATTCTGTGAGGATCTTACACGATGTGCAAATGTATTCCATAAGCGCGACAAGGGCACTCAGAAGAACCAGAACCGCACAGACCAACACCAAAGCTCTGATAACCGTGTAAAGAACTAACGTTAGTATTAAATTTTAAATAATTGAATTAAATAATTGAAAAACAGTCATCAATTATTTGATGAAAAAAATAATAGCGAGCAATTTAAGGCTGAATGAGATCATAAAAAATCATTACTGATGAGAAATGGTAAAGAATATGCGTTTCGTATTCCTCCTCTATTTTTTCTGCGATCAAGTCTCTGAAGAGTGAAATTGGGACGATATTAACGCTAAAATCACCATGGACGCGTAAACTGGTAAATATGAAAATGCGATGGTGGTCGAATCGCTTACTGACAAATCATTCAGAGAATTTCAACGAAAACGAAGGTGCTTTAATAAAGCGAAGCGACGTAATCGATCGAAAACCCTCGCGCCGAATTCTGCGGCCGGAGGAATTATTTAATGGGTCAATTAATACACCCGGTTATAGTTTGAAAACATACATGGTTAGGTTTGAGGCAGTCAACCTTAAACACCCATCTCATCTGGGAATAAACCCGGCCGACTCATAGGTGCTACAATGATATATAGTGCCAATATTTCTTCGCATGATTTAGTGGTCTACTTTATGGATTCGCGCGAAAATATTATTAACAATTTATTTATTCATTGCTTACATTAAGGTGGGAACTCAACATAAATGATTATATAAAAAGAATAAATTACGAATTGACGCGTAATTTAACGAATTACAAAACACACGTTGAATTAAAGAATCTGTAGTAAAAATATCAGATGTATCTGTTGAGGTACTCTCTCTTATTTGTATGTTGGCATAGTCAAAATGATTGGGAAGCTAAAAAAGTTAACACTGCGTTACTTTGAGAAAAAATAACTCCAAAGACACAAAAAATGTATATATTAATTTTGGTTAGCCAAAAATACCCGTATTCCTCAAACCGACACCATCATCAAAACCTGTTTGATTACAGTAAAAGTCAAGGATGAAAAAGAAAATAAATGACTGAAATGGGTTATTTGACACTTAATTACGTGAATATTTGCTGCGATTGCCTGTTGCGTTGAGGTGAAAGACATGCGCCAAATTGAAAATCTGTAGACGACATGAGAGTAATATGGGCAGAGAAAAGTTAAATCTTTGTTGATTTATTGTCGCTCATTTGATGAAAGAGAAAAAGATATATTTGAGTCATTACAAAAAAACAAGATAATCGAATCATTTTTTATACCTCACCAAGAATCGATTATAAACCAGTCGCCTCCAACCAACTTTGTAAACAATAGCCTGAATCAAATAACTTCGAGTACAGCCGCCTTTTATCCCTAAGATTTAACTCTCTTGAACTGTAAGCACCCTCTGATCGCCAATATTTTACACAGAGTAAGTTTCATTAGTTTGGCTTCCAGAAACCTAAATATCATCATTTCGGACAACCGAAAAACAAGCCAAAATGATTTGTGTTCCAAATTATCGATTTAAGTAGAAAAAGTATGCTCTACATTGATAACTGGGTTCATTGGGCGGGGAATTTCTAGATGAAGGCGGTCAAATTAACATGAATAAAATCGACTTCATAGATAAAGGTAGTGTAGAATGTTAAAATAAAAATAATGACCATCAACAAACCGAAGAGGAGATGGTATGACCAATTATGTAATATTGGTGAAAATGATTATTAAAATAATAAAATTTACTTGTTGTCTCCCCGTATTCCAGTTGGTAATGATGGTAACGTAAATTGAGGACTCCGAACAACGCACAGGTTTGATATTCTAGCGATCCAACGCAGATGGAGAACAAGTTGGGCACGATCAGAGAGTATGCAAATGTAACACAGGATGCAATTATGAGACCTTCCAGACAGAAAAAAAGTACGCTTGAACAGATGTTCGTCATCGTCGGAACTTGCGGATAAAAGATATATTTTCGTGTATGATCGGAACAAAAATACTTCAACAGTTTAGCTTTTTTTAAATGTGTATCATTTGAGGAACAGAGAAACTGATCATTTTGAACAAAAAAACGCGCGTAAGAGATTTAAGACCACTAAAAATGGGATTGACGCGACAGAAATCATTCAGATTAAATCATTATAGCACTAATTTTGATGTTGTCACCAAGAAAAGAAGCATCTTTTTAAAAGGACGTCACTAAGATTCCAATAATTTATTATTCCATTTGGGAACATAAATTCATTGATTAGATCAACAGGGTTTTACCGACATGGCTACAGTCGCAGATATGTTCACATAGATAACATGGAACACCAGACAAAACCGAGGATATTATTCTTTATATTATAAAGAAGAAATCAACATGTTCGATGAGGATTCTATTAATCGGCTTATTGATGATTTATTAAGACTGATGAGACTGTCTTATCAATTGTTAAGTATAAATTAGAGAAATATGTTTTACGAGCAGTAAATTGTGCACTACACCTCTATTGTTGATCATCGTCACTTATTGCGCTAGGATAATACACTGGTTATAACTTAATCACTTAAGCTACATAGATTCTTAAATCAATAGACTATTTCTAGGACTGATTATTTGTGACATGCGTATTAACAGGTATTTGAAACAACAAACAAGGATTGTCGTAGTAATTATAAATAAACACGACGATGGTTTTTTTCTTTGACTTTTTAAAAAGTAATTACTAATTTACTACATTTGGCTAAATTTATTCAGTCGCTTCAACTAGTTTTGTCGCCGATCATAGACGAGTTTCAGCGAAAATTATAACCATAGTGACAGACATCAACTCGATTCAGATTGTTGGTTGTAATTAGTGATTGCATTTAAAACCATGTCTGTCGTCTTCAACAATTAGAAGATGTGTTTGTTTCAGGGAACATATCGCGCACGCCCGATTAAATCTATTTAGCAATAAATGAGTCCAGGACGTTTTAGCTTGTGAGACATAGGCGTTTTCAAGTGTATATTCTGGACATTACTTATCACATTAAGATGAATTTTGCATATTTTTAATGTCAGTTATTATACTACACTACTCAATGTTTCACATATTGGTGACGTAAAATTTAATAATCGTCATTAAATTTTAAAGACTAACTTTAATGTTATTTCACACATTTCTGGGAACAAGTGTCTCTGTAATAACTACTTTATTATTCCTAAAATATAGCCGTCTCTCATTAAAGTTGACATTTGTGGCTTCTGGTGTTTAAACGTTAAGAAAACTATACAATCGGCATTTGGCGTCCTTAGGTAATTATAATCCATCAAATCTATTTCACTTATCGGAGTACTTCTGTCTTTTATGGTGCCCGTCATCGACGTCTGCCATCATTGTTTCGATTCTATCTCCTACGTTTATCTATGACATTCTGATTCCACTCTCGCGATGTCCTTGATTCAACACTAAACTCGTTTGCGATTAAATAATGTCATTTTTTTAAAAACCTGACAGGTGACTTCTCTTAGCTGTATGTGTCTGATTATGTTAAATCCTGTGAATATGCTGTTTAATCATAAATTGATTAAAAATTTATACACAATTTTAAATTATAAAATGTTTTTCCGTAGACAAAAATTTTTTTAAAATTCAAACAGGTATTTTCTGTATTATTTTCTTTCAAACACTCCAATCGAACAGAGAAATGGCTGATAGAGGTTTAATTAGCCATAAAGATGCGATTTGACATTTTCTACGTTACGATTTTTGAACCGAAATATGAAAATTTTATTATTTTTAAAACTTTCGTTTTTTTTAAAGTTTAGGAATTGTGCACGCCCGGACAATAACAAGATTAGGATTCTATGAAAGAAAATATAATTTTTGATCAATACATTTAATTTTAACACCGGTCGAAAATATTATCCATGGTCAGTCGATTTCTAAAGGCAAATGCGCAGTATCTATCAAGAAATAATCCAATATTTAATTTAAATAAGAAATTTAATTAATTTCTTTAACACATATTTATTTCGTTTATTTTGCAGTGCGTACTCTGCATTACATAAGTATCGATTAATTTACATTGTCATGATGGCCGCTTTTACACATTTCCATCTTCATATTCCATCCTCTATTAATTAATAATTGTTTAAAAAAACATCCGTATACACCAGTGGTATTTTTGTTATAATTTTGAAGTTAACACATGATTGCAATCATTTCAGTGAAATTTTATTAGCTTTATATGTTTTGTAAATATTGTATCAGGATTACGTTTCGAATTTAATTTTATCGAACAAATATTTTTAGTTGTTGTTGTCAATAGATGTCTTCTTTTTGATTTGATGATCAGGCCAGTTCTATCACCAAATATCTGGGGGCGATACAACCCGGTTAAGGTCGATTCCACAATATAGGCACAAAACCAAAATTTTCAGATATAAAGTTCTCGGATTCAGTCTGTCACGATTTAAAATTGTTCCTCCATAACAATGTAAATTTCCTCAGTTTAATTGCTAAAGTTCCTCATTGAAAATGGAGAGGTATAAAGCATTATAAATTTATAAATAAATATCATTATAGGATATCAATCACTTATTTCCTTTTTTATCCGACAATCGTGAAAATATTTAATCATGTGTTCATAATAATTATTGGGGTTCTCGGATGTGAAAAAATTGGTTGCATTTAGAATTTTATTAATTCAATCATTCTTATGTTCCGTCCAAAACATTAACTATATTTTTTCCACCTCGAGAACATGTTCTAGATTTTTATTTAAAGAAAGAGTATAGGGTGGTAAGTAAAATACTTCGAGGCCTCCAGCAATTATGAAATATATATAAATAGCCATTTGGGACTAGGGATATTATCCATAATCAACATCTCTTATTTAAATTGTTTTTCGTAAGGAATACTCATAAGATTTGTCATTAAATCCATGCAATGTTCATCATGGAAATCTCTTTCTGTATCTGGAGAGTACATAACTGAATTTTTGTGCATTGTTGAACAAATCATATTATTGGATTGAATGCTTTATTATTTGATTTCCACCAGCTACCATTTCAGTAATTCTGCTCATCAAGACGTTAAATTGCGATAGTTCGATAACATTATAAATCTATTACTGGAGGAGTGTTCAAAGTATTTAATCACATAATAATGTCGTTCTTGAATGACAATTTCAATTAAATGTCGTAACGAAATAAATTTCATCTTTTTAAAAGAATAACCATAATCTTAAATATATAGCCTAGATGTGTTGTGTTAGTTTTTTTTGGAATAAAAAAATCGGTCTGATAAATTGTATAAATGGTAGAGCAGTTTACATCGATGATGTCGCATAAAATACTTTCCTTGTTGATAGGAAATAAATATTTGCTCGGTTCCTGACATCTGATACCTTTTCTATTTAAACTCATTGCTGAAATTCCTTTTATGCACTAAGAACAGTGGCATTTTTTAACATTACACATCTCCGAGAATGCAGAATAAGTGTTATTGCGATAAATGGAATTTAATATATGTTAACGCCATTTTATCTGATACATTTGAAACCCTTTATTCTCATGTTTGTGTTCTCGTATACTTATGAAATCGAATGGTTCTCATCATTTTTTTTGTTTTTTTTCAATTCCATACTAAATGGTAATAATTGCACTTTTATTCAGAAACCCTGTATTTCTTTAAAAAATTGTTTTATATCTTAATCCTCGATTTTCTTTAAAAAGTATAAGTTTTTCTGTCGATTCCTTCAATTATTTTAAGTGCATTTTTCGAATATTCTGATGAGAAAGTATTTAGTGCTTTTATACTCGATTGTTGCTCTTTTTATAACAGAATTTGTTGAATTTTAAGTAGATACGACAGAACCCGCGGGAGCTAGAGGACAAGGGTTTCGTATAATGCATTTTCCTATCTGGCATTGTTTTTTTTATAGATATTTAGTAGTTTTATAAATTAATATCAGTTAAGTTATTCAAAAGTGGATATGGTAGGAGATATTTCTTTAATTTAACTGAATCTCTCGAAAATAATTTTGACTGTTCTAGCTGCGAGAACTCGTATCGAATATTGTTATTTTAAAGAAAAAACTAACAATTATAATATAAATTTTATTTCTATTTATGATACAAAAAAAGGCACTGGTATGCTCAAGAAAACAGCAGGCGATTTTGACAACTGACATAAACGATTTGGAAATATATTATCAGATGATAAACACCGTACATAATTTGATCTGGAAAACCTAGAGGTAAATTAATGCTACACTAGAGAACCAATCAAAATACTTTTTTTTTTAAATCCTCTTCTATTTTACTATATCAAACTTAAATCTCATTTAGAATAATGATATTTTTACTTTGGCGAGAGTTTAAGCAATGTATTAATTCGATCCCATTCTGAAACATTATTTATTTAATGTAAATTTTGCTTCCACTGGAAAGAATTATTAAGATGTTATAATCACAAACCAATGCGCAACAGAAATACAGGTTTCCCAATCTCAAATATTCTTAGAATAAAGCCTAAAAAATTTTGGAATAAAACAAAAATTTCCTAATTTAAACATTGTAATTATAAAAAAGGAATATTGTGGTTTATAAGTTTAAAATCGATCCAACGTGTGGGCAACTACAGCGAGTCTCAATATCGAAATTTAAAATGTTTCAGTGTTGAGAAATTCGTATTGAATGGGAAGCTATATAATTGTGAAAAATATATTTTTATTGCAGCAAGAGTATGCTTTTGTTAAAGAAATGACGACTATAGAGATTATATCACTGTAAATACATCCAAAAAATGTTAAAATGGATTTGAGCATTACCGTAATAATTGTGATAATTATACTCGAAAAAAAGTAAAAATATACATTCCTTGTTTTTATGTATAACTACTAAAAGGTTTTAATGGCGCATTAAATATTAAAAACACTGTAATTTCGCAGAAACAGAAAAAGGCGTGTTAAACAGGACGAACATATCTTTGGTACAAATTAAGTTCTTTAAATTAGGTAAATGTCAAAAAAATCACCTAAGATTCGACTCAATAATAACTTTTGGTTACATAGTAAAAAATGAATCTATTCATGCGAAAAAATTGAGTATATCTCTGAACTTTAACAATATAAGAAGCAAGAATTTATAATAAAACAATAGAATGACGTTTTTTTCGCTGTAACGAGCACACACTTATTTACCGCACTGGTTAAATTTTAAAAATTTATTTTGTATACATATTAGCAACATAGTCAAATTTTTTACGATAAATCGCCTATTATAGTAGTGAAATTACCATAATGCTTTCAAATTATTTAATAAATGTAAGATTAAAGTGTAAACCTTGCTATTTATATACGAAAAAATAAAATGCGCTATTTTTTAATGTGGGTTGGTTACAACTTAATCACTTTGTATTCTACAAGCCTTATAATCTAAAACGAGGTGTTTTAGGGTGTCTAAATTTTTCGAATCTACAGATTTTGTTGATTATGTGAAAAAAGTTTGAATGATGTGAAAAATTCTATCAAAATATAGACTTAATGGCAAATACTTATGGTATATCATAATAGTTTTCTTTTTACTGTAAATTAATCTTGGTCGAAATATCTCTTTTATTCAACTAAATTACGACCCATTATTGCGTGCTATTGATAAATTTATTTTTAATGTGATGACTTGAAATTTTTATAAACTAAAAGCCACAAATGTGAAGACAGCGATGAATTTGTAGCTCTTATTAGCGCTTCATGAGATTTGACAACAATATCAGAATACATGCTTAAATCTAAATTCTATAATCCAAATTAATATACGATGTTTTTCAAGCCACAATCTTTTATTGTCCTTTGAAATTAGATTAGTTTTTATCACGGGTTCTGAGTTTATATAGTCAAATAATTCTCTAATTTGAACATAATATATCTGAATATATCTAATGGTATGAGGAAAACGGTTGAGCATGGTATTATAAATAAGGGTCAGATTTCATTGCATAGGCGTCAGAAATTACAGATAATTGATTAAAATAAATATTTATCGTGTAACACAAAAAACAACCCATCAGAAAATTACAATCACAATATCTGATAAAAACGTGTGTCTACTCAGTTAGATAAATGGAATTTCTACAATAAAGACTTAATTCTCAACCTTGAATATTCTTGCATATCGTTCTGTTCAGTTGCAATCATAAAACGCTTATTTAAGAATAAAATTAGTGCTCGATAAAACATAAATCTTTTACGATAATTGATAACGAATCAATTTATTTTTTTCACTTCTGCGCTAGTATTACGACTAATGTCGACCATCAACAATCGCTAACTTAAAAAATTAATATCTTAAGAAAAACACTGCGAATTATAGCCACCATATTTGAGAATCTGCTTCTCGAGTTGAAATTCTCCTGAAATTAGTATCGATAAATAACATCAAACATCTGCCACTTGTCTCTGGTGATTTTCTTATGTACTGATGACGTATAAAACGGGATTATATGACTGAAAAGATTCTAACAGTTAAATACTGCGAAGGCAAACCTGCTTTAGTATGATACTTCCCAGCGGACAGATGCCGATCTGGTAACGTAGCCCTAGTGGGCTGAGGATAGGGGTGAGTGTTTAGCAGGTGTGAGTCTTGCGGTCGACATAAAATCCATGCAGTAATGTAACGGTGCAGGTTTAAACATCTCTAGCTGATACAAAAAAATATTATCGATAAATAACAAATCGTTTGTTTTTTTTATGACATGTTTCATCCATTTCTTCATGAATTTTACCGAAATTCTCAGAATGAATGCTGTTTTTACCATATATGTAAATCAATAGGGCCGAAAATACACTATTTAGTATTTATTTATATTTATAAGGTATCGATATAGTGAAAAATGAAATCCTGTGTCTATAGCATTCTATGTATTGTATGATATGAAAGTACATTTAATGTTTTAATAATTCGGTTATAATATCGGTAAATATAGCATTGGTTCATGTTTATTCAAATTTTCGAAAACAAAAACATCGATCGATATCGTGGCACGAGAAGACAGAATGTGCTATTCTGCCCATGCCTGTTGAGGAATTTGACTCGATTATTTACGATCAAAAATATTGATGATTACGACACAGATTTGTCATCTTTGATTGATCATGGATAGCTGAACATGTGGGATTTATAAAAATACGGTTCTAGTCACAAAAATCTGTATTTGTTAAGAATTAGCCGCCATAATGGTCTACAATGAACAGGCATATCAAATACCGTTTAATCAAACATTTTGAAAATTAATAATCAATTATGTGGACTTGAGTACAACAAACTTTGAACATATCACAGCCAAGCCTTGCAAATAGTAGATAATACGAATGTATTATTTGGTAAAAATGTATTTATCACGGATTCGGAAAAAATCGTGTAATATCGTTCACATTGAAAATCAGCCAATTAAAATATGAAATTTATGGGAATTTATTTTAGCATTCAAATTAATTTCCATGCTCTTCGAAAAAGCTGAGAATATCAACAAAAATAAATGTGTTGATGGTAACCCGATCCGATAACTACACAAAAAAAAATTATATTATCCAAAAATTTTATTTCATTTTGATATCCATGCATATTTTCAAGCCTTATGTTGGTTAAAAAAAGAGACTATTGATGTTCAAAAATTGAATATCATCAAAAACGTAATTTTTTTGTGCTTGGACATGCTAATTTTCTATAGCAACGAAAATATACGAGTTTGTTTATACCCCTTCACTTTAAGTACAATTTTACCGACTTTTTGCATACGAAACAGAACTATATAGTTAGCATAGATATTGTTTTCTTAATGTCTGAAAAAAATTTAATGTATTAATGCTATATACATCATATTGCATTCGAATTTTCCGTTTTTTTATTTAGAATTTCACATTGTTTTGAATCACCTATATTTGAATTTTTTATCCATTCATTTCAAACGAGCACAATATTGAATTTAACTGTGATGTATTAGGGTCAAACAAACTAGTTTAACCATCTAGATATTTCGGAACACAGTGGATTTTTTAAGAGATGAAAATGAACATTTGCCAGCACAATTGATTCAGGTAGATATTCACGGCTCAAATTTAAAAATATTATTAATATAGCTTGAATATTTTGAAAAAACTCTTGTCAGCAACCTCAGTAGCTACTATAGAATTTTAAAAGAGAAAGCTGAGCCTTATATTCATTAAACGACGCAAAAACACATAGGTATTTTAAGTTGAACAGTTTAAAAAATTTGAAATTAATTTTTTTTTACAAAAAAGAAATTCGGAACGAGAATGCCGTACATTTTTACTTGTTAATTAAAATGAAATTGAATAGGGTGCCTCTGACGAAATGAAGTAATACAAGTTTCATATTTAGTAAATTAAAAAAAAGGGAAATCAGGGATGAATCCACGATAAATTCTGCGTGAGTAAATATAGAGCCTGCCTGGAATCGGATATTCTGAATGTGAAATGATGTATTATACTTTTTTTCACAGTTCCTTCATTAAATGATCTATTCGCGCGATTTCCTGGATATCGATTAAATGAATTTAGAATATAGTTCTTGAGAAGAAGAAATTGGCTCCTGCTTGATATCTCAGGATAAATGATTGTTTAAGTAAAGCGATTTGATTTGAGACATTTCAATATTTTACAATAGAAAGCGGCGTTGATATTTCAAATAACTCAAACAAATTACTGATAAGATGTGTAGATATTAATGAATATCGAGATCTCGCAAGTATTATCTGGAAAAAAAGGAACAGTTTTTTGGCATATCAATTTTACCGTATCTAAATAAATCGCCAAATAAATTGTTTGATTTAACCATATAACATATTTTTTATAAATATTTAAATTTCTATCCAAATAAAAAAAAATTATGGGGTTGAGTTTTGAGTGAATAAAATGAATTTATATGTGTTTTAGGTATAGAATGAAAATCAAGTCTGGCAAATACAATTACCAAATTTAAACGGAGAATATTAAAGAAAATACCACACATGAACCAAAAGTGAGAATATCCAAAAATAATTTTGGAGTTTGATTGAGAAATCGTCAAACGCATTAATCAAATCTTTTGGATTTATTCCAAATTTTTATCTTTTTGATGTAATTTTATTTATTCTAAAACAAAAATATCATTGCGATCGGTCACAAAATCTTTTTATAAGAAAAAAAAATTGTCATTTTCACTTATCGC
>JWZT01003352.1:32071-63218 GCA_000827895.1 Thelohanellus kitauei | reverse complement strand
TGGTGGATTGTAGATCCCGTTAGTAAAATTATGAGGTCTACACAGTCACATTTTGTCCATCAAACGGTTGAACGATCCAGCTGTATGCCAATTGTTAAAAATATGATGCGATGATTAAATATCGCACTACTACCATATCAAATTACAAAATAGTAAATTACACAAACAGATATTTTCTCTTCGATATCAAACATCAATCCCACGTTAATAGGCCTTAATATGAATTTAGGCTTAAAATATATTAATGGATACACCTAGACACATAAAATAATCACTGCCTAAAGACTCAAAGCCAACGAATCAAACATTATGATTAAATATGTTTGCGCACGCTAAAAAAATATTCCATCGTGTATAAACATCACAGAGGACAGGTAAAAAAGGTACTATCTTATCACATCCGATAATCTGAATTGAGTGGATGTCCGTAATTGTGGTCATGATAAAAACTCGCTAACTAGTGGTAAAAACATTTATGTGGGCCTGCGTGATTCTGGTTAGATCCAATAAATTAGTATATAATAATTGATAAATCAGCACACAAAATCACGTTTTATAATTGTGGAATATTCTCATTTGTTTACAGGTCTAGGATAATAAAAAAAACATGCGTTCTGAATCATTTTCTGGATAATTTATCTATTATTTTAATAAAAGATTTAATTTTTTTGATCATATTATTACGATTACGCTATCCCTGAAATCGAAGTTACGACTATCGGTAGTCGAGAGGTAATATACACCCTATTACTCCAAACCCATAATATTCCTCTATTTGATCGTAAAAAACAGGGCGGATTCTCTCAACGGATTTAAATCATCATCGACGGTTGAGTAAAAAATCTTTAAAAACCATTTTGAATTTCTCGAGTCTTTTGTTGTTTATATCGACAGATCACTCAAATGAGCATTGTTTGGGGTGTAAACAGAATCTGAGATTGTATATGGTTTGAAAATGCCTTGGGGTAACCATAAAATTAGAAATATAATAGACAGAAATACTCAATACTAGGAACTTTAGGGACTACTCTATCATTCATATACGCCTGTTTTTTTTTGATTCAGCCGCCCAAAACAATTTTGAAAAATTTTAATCAATATTTTTTATTAAGCGACACCGTTTGGTATAATCTTAAGTGTGATTTGCGTTTTTCAGAGTTTAAAGTTAAAATTTTGTATGTTGATGATACTCCTTATTTATCGAAATATTTTGGAGCCGATAATCGACGAAATATAATTTCTGTTAGCTTGAGAAGATGACGAACGCTTGTTACAAGATCCTTTTCGGTGTCCTCGAATCTCTCATTATTTTATCATGCTTAGCATTTATATATGCTTTCTTCATACCCTCTTTGTTCTCCATATGCGTTGGACCGCAAACGGATCAAACCTGTATACACTTCGGAGTCTTCCATTTAAGTTACAAAGATCAAAAGATCAAGTACCAAGAGACAGCAAGTAATTATTAATATTTTCATTATATTTATTTTAATTATTACAATTACACCAACACGGCAGGCCTTCTGGTTAGTGTTTTTCCATATTTTTCCTAATTTTTTGTTGTTTTAATGAGTTCTTGATTGTTTATTACAGCTGGCCTAGTTAAGCTAACTCTGCGTTACCTATTTACGATTACACACGACGAATTGTCTCAAGAGAGGAACACCTTAGACATAATTAGCCCTGGGATTCATAGTTGTTTGCTTCAAGCCTCCGTTTGAGAGAGAATGAGTTAATCAATTTTTGATCTGTAAAAAATGTGTTTGATTCACTTCATATAGTGTATTTTTATCATTCTAAAATACATATCATTGTTTTATCGAATGTGCATTAATAAATCTCTAGCGCTATCTCTTTTCTCTTTCCAGATACCCTTGATTCAATGAAAGGAAACACAATATCTTCCCCTATCAACTACTTGTAATCAATCGATCAATTGCTGATTCATTCCCATTCTTAAATGTGAAAATACCCCACCTCTGCAATTCTTGAAAATCTAATTATCTGACTTTTGATGTAATCTAACTCATTTCAATAATGGTAGCATATAAAACATAGGAGAGATGACAAAACATCGAAAATTGTCTAGTTCATGAAATGTATCTTACTAGTTACTTTTTCAATCATCAGGTGATAGAATCCGATGTTTTATACCTAGTCTATCGGACTAAACGACCTAAAAATTAGAGAACTTGGTTTAAGGCTTGTGACTTATAAATAGACTACAGTAATTTCTATAATCCACCTGTCCTGTTCGCAATCTCAAAATTGATGAAAGTCGAAATGGTCATGTTTCTGTGGTTATATTTCGAGGCACGATAGCAATATGTTCACCAGAAGACATAAAGGATTACGAATATATCAGTATTAAGCACTTTGTTACATAATATCGCAAATGATTCATTTTATCACGCCTGTCCTCCTTGAAAGTCTTCAATAAATTCATATATTAGGGGCTCGGATATCGTCGAATTGTCGTCTTGGGGTTCTGTAAGATACCCCATGAATTTGATATTTCGTATCGTATCATGTTCCATCCATGAAATTTTGAAATGTCTGTTAAGAATAAAAAGTGACAAAGAAAAGGCTATTCATTACTCAATCTTATTATTTATGGTTTTACACGTAAGTATTCGACCAATTAAGGTTTGCAAGCATGAGATTCTATTTTTCGCTAACTTATTTATGACTGTGTTTTAATTATTTATTTGAGAATCTAAAATAAAGTACTAATATTAGGCCTTTTCATGGCTATCCGATCTCTGGTGATAGTCTGTGGGTGTCTGGTTTTTTTGAGTGCGTTTGCAGTGCCTCTTGGATACATGTGCAAAAGAGGTAAGATACTATTCGAAGGTATCATATTTTGGACCAGTAAATTTTTCTAATTCAAAGTGGTGTTTTTGATCATTCTTTCGATTATATACAGTGTTCAATGGTGCCAGTCAAAATGTAAGCTATTCTATTATTTAAGTTTATGGTTCTACGATCCTTTTACCGTTTCCTTTTCATCACATGATGACAATTTCCAAGCATCTATCAATCCCATATTTTATGTGTTCTCTCTACTCAATGATTGGGATCTTTTTCTTAATGGGGCTCCTTATTGCATATACAAGAGGAATGAAGGACTAAAAGTTTAAGAATTAAATTATTCTGCTGAATAGTTATTGTTTGAATTCAATATTGTTTTATTTAATTTACACTTGTTATTCTAAGTTTGGGTCGGTAACACAATTGTCTATATAGTAATAATCTAGCAGCTTCGGCTAATAAGATTATTTGTTTGAGTCGGTCCCATATCTTCTGAGTGCCGGATTCAGCAAAATAATCTGCACAAAGTCGTCGTTTATTCAGTGGTTTCTTAGTGAGGGTTTATCTTATCGAGGTTTTGAGAGAGTGACGTTTCACGATGTATCCATTAGCCAAAAAGCAAGTATGGAGTATATTTTTACTATTTATGATTAATGTCATACTGTACGGATAAAAATTTTCAATCGTGTGTATAAATACACCTGCAGATCCATCGAATTTAGGTTTGGGTAATCCAGACTGAGGTTATTTGTGTCATTACGAGATACTCAAGACATAAGGTTGGGAGCCAATCATCTATCGAAATGAAGTTTTTGAGACAATGAGTATTGTATGTTTTTCCTCACAGTTCTTTTAATAATGAATTTCATGGATTCGCTTTATCATATTCTTTAGTTATAGGATATCTTTAGCAAGTGGCTGAGGCTTCTAGACATAAAAAAAGTTCATGTGATTGGAACTATTTTCATTCTTTCGGCATTCTACGGAGTACAACAAGAGAAATGTGCGTTTAAAAACTTTGTGTCGTCTATAGTTTAGGACTAGAATCCTGAGTTTTTGTTTGATTGTTTTTACCAACAAATCGGCTTTCTCATTGTCTTGCGAACAACAGGCTGATCATCTAGTATTCTTGATACTAGAGCGTAATAGAGACTTGTAAACACTGATGTCTCGAATTGTGTCTCCTGGCCTGTGCGTAGTTCTCTCAATGCCAAATCTTCGCACAATATTATTCAATACGCACGAAACGACTTTATATGTTGATCTGTCCTGGATCGCATTAGCCTTAAGAGCATATAATTAACCGAGATACTATTAGTACGATCAATCAAAAAACTATATATGTGGATGGTATAAACCAGATGAAATCAAGGTGAAATACACCGAGAAATCGTTAATTGGTTTTGAATGTAATGGCGTCATTAGACTATTGGTCGATAATGAATTATTGCCACACACAAAGAAAAGTTATAAACTAATGAGACAGGCCAATATTATTGGACCTAAATAACACATTAGGAATTATCTTTTTTGATTATAGATTCAGCCATATTTTGTATTGGTATTATTGGTCATCTTCAGTATATCGTCTTTGAATAAATCTCTAACCTCTACTCGTTGAATTTTCTCATGTAAATCGGGATGTAATTTTCATCAATCAACAGATTTCTCCCAGAAATTCATATATATTTTCATGATTTGAAAGATCTAAATAGTGTTAGTTGTCTCCTTAAATCATTTTCTTTGTTATTAGGATATCTTTATTGCCGATTAATGTATTTTGGAAAAAAACTTCTCGGAACAATTATTGTTCACCTAGGTGGCCACAAGATCAGTGACAATATTAACGGGCCTTGTTATATTCTCTATTTCAAAATCTTATTCAAATTAAATTAAGAATCAACCCAGACATTCTGGCGTAAACGAAATGATCATGCAGGCCTGATCAGACTACCTAGGTTTATTATCTGGACGGTGTGTAAGTCAATACACATTGATAAACGGAGTATTTTTTTGTAATAATTCGATTCCGGAACGCTCTTAGTAAAATAAAAACGTTTACACACACAATTGAAGACTGAGATAAATAATGATTGCCAGTTCAATCTTTTTAAGGTAATACGATTAAAATGTATTCGTATAAGGATTAAAAGGTCAAGAATCGATGCGAAACTGAAATTTTTAGCATTTATACACTGAAAATATGAGCAGGTATAGGTACTTACCTTTTGAGCCCAACGATCACAAAGATTACCGCCATTTTCAAATCACTTGTAACGTTTTTGGAAGGTATTTTCGGTCATCAAATCTCTCTACTGCGCATTTCATTCACAGAACAGGTTATTGCTACGATAAAATGATATTTTTCACAGCTATAATGATTCCTATTCAAAAACAATTTTTCAACAGTGAAAATATTTTCTTTCGAAATTCACAATTTTTTTATTCGGCACTCACTTGAGAGCGATTTAACACCAAAAAGGGCAATATTCCTCTGTTATAATTACGAACTTTTCATATTGTCAGTTTAGGTTTTTTTCAAATTTATTTTGGTACTATTCGATGAAAAATCTAGATTCAGAAACCTTAATCTAAATTGCTCGTTGATTCTTGACAACCCTGTAATACACAATTTATAAATCACGCTTCAAATTGTAAAAATTCGAACTAATTTCAATTTTACATCGATAAATTCGTATTTTCAAAAATTTTCTTTAAGTAGATCCAACTATGAAATAAAAAGTTTCCATGACGAATAGAGATAATGAGAGCCAGTAAACCATTTTTTCATTAAAAACCTTAGATTGTTAAAATCAAGATATCTAAGAATTTTAATCGAATCTTCACAATTTTTAACCAGACTATTAATTTTTTTTCAGAAGATTTTCTCTGACGTGCTCTTGTGGATAAAACGTAGATCCCTGATACAATACAAACATTGATTTTCCTATATTTGAGTTTAGCTGTTTCGAACGTAAATATTATGTGTTTTTGTCAAAATTAATATGGCCAGATGTTATAATATTTCTAAATCAAATAGAGAATTTGATCGTATTCAGTTGTGATTATTAATGACAAAGAGATATATGGTATTCCATAAAGTTCATAACGGTTTCGGAGTGGTTGAAAATTATATTTACAAAACCCAATCACCTCCTGGGATCAATCATTCTCGAAGTTTAATAGTTCAACATTTATACTAGTAATGTAAATCACTGTATTGTCAAAAAGAATCTTGTATTCAGATCTAAGATAACCATTTTGTTTGTGGAAATAGTAGATAAAAGTTATTTTCCCTTATATTTGTGCTGTAAAAATATTTTAATCTTTTTTGTTATAAAAATTTCAGACATCATTATAAAAATGTTGGATCAGCAGAGGAACGGCAGCTTGGCTCGTTCTGAAGTCTACATGACTCACAAAACCTCAACTCAGCTCCTGAAATTTGCTTATATCGATGAAGTCAGCTCCTCCATGCAAGGTCAATGCCGCAGCAATGCTGCCGAGTGTCTTGATCCCCATGCTACACCTTCAGAGATATGAGCGCGAATCGCATGGCCCTGAGCGGTCGAATAGATCATATGTTTTAAAGATCTACACGTGTAACTAGCACACTTGTACCAACATCCATCTACGACGATGTCCGACTCTGTCAGCTGCAGCAAAATTGATACATTCCTCGCTTTCGCAAGGCGAATTTCCACGCATTCTGTGCAATATTTGGCAGGTCGCTCTCTATATTATACTGACAGAAGGCTATATAGGCTGTTCTCTGTGTCAGAAATAGAGCTTTCACTATCTTGAATGTCTAAAAAGCGTATTTTCGGGGCCGATAAAGAAGTCTGATGTGAAATATGGATGGCGGTCTCTTTATTTTTAATTGTTTTATTCGCCTTCCTAATTGACAACATATATGAAGTCAAAATTATCCAGTAAACGAACTTTCTAAAGTCGATTGGCCAGATTCCATTTTCTGTTTCCTTGTAACTCTATTTCAAGAAGAGGCGTTCCCACTTTAGTTATAAAACGGTCGTTCCTATGTATTGTTCCGCTTACAATTTCGTAGTATCAGTCTCTCCGGGACAAAAGGTAACTATATTTGTTTTCTCAAAATATTAAAATGAAATTATTTCTTATCATACTGCTGGAACTGACTGGTTTCTTAGTTCTCGGCAATTTTGTGAATCTGATTGAGTTTAGACATTAAAACCTCATCTGACCATTATTCTAGGTTGTCGCTGTGGACATTCAGGTAACTTCCAAAAGATATAAAGAGGACTAGTTTAAAAATGATTTAAAATGGTGATATTTCTATTTGATTCATGTTTCGCCAGAAAGCATGGAGATTTGGCCATCTGTAAAACGTAGTCCCAATCGTCGCCTGGATAGTTCATTTTACCAATTGAAATTTTAAATAATCGATTGAAGCGATTGACCATCACATCTGACTGTGGATAGCATGATGTTGTACTCGTCTTTCAGATACCTTGATGACCCATCAAGTGTTTAAATACCTGTTAAATGAATTAGCACCCCCAAATTCATGTTGATCCTTAATGATATTCATACCTTTAAAATAAAATCGTTCAGCAATTTTTTGATAACTTGTCCAAACGAAATTCCTTGAAGTGGTATTATGACAACTTAATTTGAAAAATAGTCTTGTATCACGAAAATATAACGATATTCTGTTTCTATAGTAAAGAATCTTCTTATTATGTCTATTGCTACCCTTTCCAAGAAAAATTTACTGAGCTGTTTTATCATCTTCTCTTTCGTATATTTCTGTGGATTGTTACGTAGGCTACAAGATTCAAACGAGAGGCACCAGTTATTTGTATCTGTCATCATTGAAGGGAATCAAATCCTTGCTACTGCATGCGAACGTGTTTTGGCATACTCTAGATGACCCATGTCATAATGTAATTTTTCAAGAATAAACGGTAAAAGATATTCATGATCCATAAAGCTATGCCGTTTACCTAAAATTAAGTCATAAACTGTGTAGAGGAGTCCGTTTTTTATTTTTAATTACTTTATGATCAGTTTACGTGTGTGGTACTTTTCATTTGTAACAGGAACCTTCATTTTAATGCCATAAGCATATTTTTATTCGACTATCGTATTGTTTGGTACTGGTTTTGTGATTACAAAGGTAAGTATATCGAACATGGGAATGTGTTACAACTCCAAAGTATGCATGCTGGGTAGACTATACTTAATGTAATTTAGATGCGCATGCGCTACGAGGCTAAAAATAACAGTTTTTTTTTCGTTATAAATATCATCCCAATCTTGATTTTTTAAAAATAACAAATATTTTGGCCGAAAACATGTCTCAATATACGAATATCTTCATTTTATTAAAAAGTGATTTAAATTAAAATGTTATATGTAAGATAATATCTTAGCTTATATTTTTGATTCTTCTGATAATAATATCTAAGTCCCACAGCCTTGATTGGTGTGGTACTATTAAAAATTTTTAATCAAATAATTCATAAAATTATATGTAATATTTTTATTTTATTGCCAAACTGAGTATTTAGCAATTTAAAAAGTTTTATTTCCAAATGTATCTTTAACCTTTATGCAAAACGCTCATACAGTATTATTAAATCTAATAATTATTAAAACAAGGTATATCTATTTTTGATGACAGTATACCTATCAAAGTAAGGCCAATGTTTTTGAAGTATATTGTTATCTAACTCCCACTTAGCCATACATTAATTATATAGGCACCTGTTGCTGGGTCCTAGTATTTTATTCAAAATACTTACTCTAAAAACAATCTGTGGTTGACCGTTTCGGGAATATACAGGGGATCGACTGGTAATGTTCGTAAACATAATTTATCAAAAAAAGTATAAAGTCTGTAGGAACAAAATCTATCTGTATGAATTATGGAACGTGCTAATACATGTCTAAAATTATTAATGTTATACATATATCTCATTATTAACAATGAAAGTAGCTCCCTTTTATTCAGAACGCCGATAACAATAGCAAATCCAATTTTTAAATACGACATATCTGTCGACATAACATCATATATGCCTAAGACCTAACGGTGACGGTCTGAATAAATCATGGCATAATGTAGTTAAGTTTAATTCCTATTTCTTTTATGCATGAATCAAGAAATGACTGACTCGTCAAATTTAATTAGTATTTCTCAGGCCCTACAACGCTACATTTCAGCTGGAAGCTTTAACGAACAAATATAATAATCATCTTAGCATCTGCTCATTCTGGAAAAATCTGCTAGCTTTGCGGATGGATTTAGGGATATCGACCGAGTATAAGGAATTCCGCTTCTATTTTATGGTCACATTAGAAAGATCACCAGAAAATTTGAGAGTGTAACTTTTGAGTTTTTCAACAACGTGCTAGTAACTAGTCATTCATGTTACCAGATCTAATGGACTTTCTAATATTGCAACTTTTGCATTAAAAACTGATCAAAATATTAACCTATGATATTTCAAATAACGTCAAAATCCCTACCTTATCAGAAATATCATTTGTTTGATTTTCAACTATTTTGGTATAACATTGTTGACACATCTATTATCTCGTAATTCCATGATGTCGAACAAATCCGATCTTATTTACAGAATCTGATGTAATTTAAAAAAATTGCCAACAACAATCATTACGCCGCAGAATTCGCGCATTCGTATAAAATTTACGTTAAGTTGAGTATACGCGGATATTCGGTCCAAAACAGAGTTTATAAATGCAAATATTGTTCGGCGTATTTTATGCGGCGGGTTCCGGATAAAAATGGTTTCGTTTCGTTCCGTTTATTTTTTTATCCCTTTAAAAATTTTTTCGTCCATCAAATAGTAAATAACACCTTGTAGTGAAGAGGAGGATAACTATGAGAAATACGAATTATAGACAGTGAATACCACATTTTTTCGTTATTCCGTTTTGATGCAAAATAACATCAAATGCTTGCGAAAATGTTCTCAAATTTTTCATACATTTCTCACAACTTTCCCCGTAAGATTGATCCCTTGCAGTGACAATGAGATAAAAAAACATATGATAATGACATCGTTTATTTGCCACTACCCATATTATGTCCATATTAAAAAAAATATTCTCTTACGAGGTTGGATGATTTTCGAATGTTTTTATCTTATACCCTTTACAGCATCAATTTGATTTCACTTAAAATTTCGTTTAGTTTATGCTTATATTTATAACCATATAGCGCTCATTCCCATCACCATTTTTGAGTGTATTTATTGATAGTGTCTTTTTAGTATTTTTGAATTTTACTGACAAACCTTGTTTAAAATCGGTTACCAGTACGATTTGGCCAATTCAAGATACTTCTGATTGGTGGAAACATTCAATCAGTGGATTGTGACACAGTCGATCTAGTTAAATTATCATAATTAGATATTGTTGCTATCGAGCTTGCAGCCTCATGAGTGGCTACAAATATTGTTGGTATACCTTCATAGATTTTATCGCAGGTTCTGTGACTATAACTGGATTTATGTTTTCGACAGCTAAATTTTTCCAAATTCATTATTTTGTAGAAATTGAAAATCGTTGGTATGAATGATATGTCCATTTTTAAAAATGTCGAAAATGAACCGAAAACCCTGTAAAAACATATCGGAGATCTTCTTGATGAGGATTTCTAAATTTTTTGAGAAATATCTGACTGCCATGGTTGATACAGAAACATTTAAACGTTTATTCGTCTATCATTTAACAATGAAATTATTACCTTAACCAATTTTGTTAAAAACTTTGATTAGTTTTATTTTCAATTGTCTACTTTCTTTCAAAGAAACGAAATTGAACCGAAAGCGATCGAAATCGAACCAAAAATTCGCTAATCTGAGATTACCAAAACGAAATTGAACCGAAAATCCTGTATGAATATTGTAATATATATTTTCAAGTTGCCGTAATAATCACTGACGTCATGCCTTTAAATGGTTGCTAACCTATCCGTCGTGTAGTTGAAAACCTCTTACATATTTTGGTGTGGACAATTCTCTAAATAACACTTCCATTCGAAAACATAACTACTGTTCCATTCAGAAAGGTGATAATTGGGATGAAAAAGATATTCAATGCCATTATCAGTAAAAAAAATCAAAACATTTTGAGGTCTTGTTAAATCTTACATTGGCCACGATTTAAACTACAGGGCTTTCTTGAAAATTCTTGTATCGATGGGTCTCAAATATGTATCACCAATACTCTAAAAATCTTTCAGAACTAATCGGTCAGTTATTTCTTTTTTTAGGTCACCGTATATGTTTGTCCAGAAACAAACAGTAATATTCTTTGACAAGATGTTAGAACATATTAGAACCGCTACTTTGCCCATATGGTGATCACCTTTATTTTCATTTCCATGAAATCTCGACGAAACAAGACTATGTCAAGGTACTAGCACATGAGAAAATCGGTGAGATGGTCCTTAAATAACGAATTTAGAACACTTAATAGTTTTTTAATCTTTTGGCAATTTTTTTCATCATTTTTCCACAGCTTAATTAAATTGCGAAACCGCCATTTCGAAGATAATACCCTTTATCATATGAATTTATAATTGAAAATCCTCAATTAATTAATATATATCACTGAATGAAGGTTAGATAAGATCAAAATTATCGACTTATCAATGAAAAACATACATGACTTTGAACCAGAATGAGCAGGAATTTACACAATGTTATTCACAGATTGTATATGAAATAATAATTTGATTATTCTGTTACAAAGAATCGATAAAAATCTCAAGAATATGCTCAATCTTAATCAAATCATTAAAATCCACGTCGGTACTAATATCATCTGCCAGACATTGAGAATTCAATTTACTTGGGGAGTGATTATGGTAAAGTAGCCATGAGTGACTATATTATACGGATGTGCAAAAGTATTGTTGTTTATAAAAGATTAGAATATTTCGTGTCTTGTCTTGGGTAACAAGAATAGTGGGACGTCAAAAAATTCCTTTTATGGTCAAAAGGTCTGAATTTTATTTTAAGATGTTTATGAACAATTCATCAACCATCCATTGCCTAGTTCGATAATTCATATTAATATAAGTAAATTAAAAAAGATGCATCTTGCATTTCATGTTGCCTCGAAAATTGACGATGCTCCACGACTGATTGAATGGTAAGAAAACCATTCATTGGAGATACAATATAACAATAAAATTATTCGGGTAGATCAACATGATTTAAATATCGGCTAGTATCAAATTTGATGTGAATGTTTTAGGCTTAGTCACACTGTATTTGACTATTTCCAAGACAATTATTTACTGGTCGATTTTGCGTAGAAGAGTTCGCTATTTTTAAATCACAAGGCTCGTAGTAGACATAAGAAATTGTTATATCGATAAATGGTGACGAGTTACTCTTTGCGGTTTAAATTAATGGCGTTTTATCATGTTTAAATGATGCGTGCGACAACTATTTTGTTATCTAAGTATCCTAAATAATATAAAAAAACACATGTAGTTAAGGGAAAAGAAATAGAAATGTATTTAGCCCCAGAATAGAAATTGTATGACTGTAAATCATAACCTGAGCGACAATTATCGACCAAAAGGTTTTAATTATGTAACTCTATTGCAAAATATTTTCAACATCATTTACTCATGAAAAGCAGTAGATTACATAAACGATTCATTTTCAACATGTTCGTATCATGTTTCATGTGCGAAGAGCAGAAATATTGTAAAAAAATTAACGTATTCAAAAAGATTTTGACATAAACACGTTAGAAGCTCAATAATCAGATAAAAAATTAAAATAAACTGAAAACAAAAGCCGCCATTTTCATGTAGAAATAACGATCTTATACCATTAATCGGTGTCGAACTTCAGTTTTTATTTTGTGAGTATTAAATTGAAAAATGGTCATAATTCATTCCAAAAGACAAAAACAATTATGAGTTCTACTTTGAATCACTTCAAATGTTTTGCGTTAAGGATCAGATGGATCTTATTGATTCATTCAATTATGTCTATGGTTAAATGTTACAAGTGTTAAGCATTTAACCATATGATTTTATAATAAGCTTCGTGAAAATATACGTTGTTCCAAGTAAAATGGTCTGTTCTATCACAGTAGGAAGTGTTTGGCCTTTGTGATTTCAGTAATAGAACTTTAAAAATAGAATTATTGTCCCTACATATACCATCAAAAATTTTAACTGTAACATAACGCATTCCAACAAGAATTTTAGCGCATCTAAATTGAAGTAAATCCGGATGACCTGTTTTTCTTTAAACGTACAAAAGTTATGAAAGTTTCTAGAAGATATAATAGTCAATTCTATATCAAAAAAACGAAAAAAAAAATCAATTCACATATGACAACATACTGCGTCTTTTTTATGTGACTCTGGTACAGCTGTGAAGGTCCAATTTTGGAAAAAAGGGATTAGGTCAAAATTACTGTAAACATATTTTTAGTCATTTTCAATTAAGAGAAATTTTCCATCCATCAGTAAATTAAACTATAATAAACAGATTCGTGTTATCAATTATTTATTTTTTTGTAAAAACGTGAGTTTTTGTTTCGCTCATCATGATGAATCATAAACGTAGATTCAGTAACAATCGACTTACACCATTTCCCGTGCATAAACGCTGTCCTCACAGTGATGACATTGAAAGGTTCTGTCATTGTGTCTTTTATGAAAACGTATTTAAAAATTTATAGAGTCCATCTTGTGTGGTCTAGAATATATGCATTCATTTTCACAAGTGTAATATGTACAGTCATTTACTGATACTAGATTTCGTCTAACATCAAGAATATTTCGAAATTTATGATTTACTTTTCTATTAAACTCCATGTCGAAAATCTTTGAATGTCAACATCGGAAAGATAGATAGCTTTTTTGCATGCGGAAAGATATAATAACCTAAATCAAATTTGAGCCAAATATTTGAAATCAATATACAGTCAACTCAGGTGAGGTGCACTCAGGATATCTGCACACTCCGGTTCAGTGTACGTTTTTTTCCTGTCCTGAAGCTATGCATATAACCGGAGTTGAATGTATTTTTTTTGAATAAAGTCAAAATTAATCGTTTTTTTGTATAGTTTTTGCTGCGAGTTTGCAGGTAACCGTATTTCGTGCAAATAACTACGGTTATAACTTATGTTTACACAAAACAATAATGTAGTCGTTGTCCTTCGGGTCCAAAATTTGATTTTATGTGTGGAAATATTCGAGGGGTCCATAATTTTCAATGACAAATAATAATTTAAATTATAAAAATTATTCTAGATGTCAATTATTAAGTTAGATGAGAGAGGAATGCCTAAATAATATGTGGGAGATGTACAACAATTTGGAGTTCGAAAATACGGGTTTATTAATGTCATCATCGGCATCTTTTTTACCAATATAAAGCATCTGCTGCATGTTTCAACCAGGGGGTGGGGTATTTATACGGAAATATTATTTTGCTCGGTCTTTCATTCGTAACCATTAGTTAAACTGGTCTAAAGATATCTTCCTTTTTACGATCCGTATTTAATCATCGAGAGTCTTTGTCATATCGTTATTGTGAATGGTAATCATCCAACAACCGTTCACCAATCCGGCCTTGTATTACCACTAAAATAAATAGATATTTTATCTCATAACATGTCAGTATTCCATTTTCTCGACGTCATGTGAAAATGTTCAAGTATATAAGTCAGAGAAAGCGTTATGAAATTTAATCATCTATATTTGCTCACATACTGGAATTAATAAATGTGCGCATCTCCCTTATATCTCATCCATTGACTACTGTGGGAAAATGGTTTCTTTAAATGATGAGACGATCTCGAATGTCAGAATTTACAAAAAATGTGTAGATCATTTATTATATCTTCAGATGCGAAACTATATGGTAAAAAAAATGATTCAAATCATAAATTGATTAACACATCTACCCAGATAGATTGACGGATTTGGCATCAAATACCTGGATGTGATTAGGTTGAAAAAAAATTCGAAAGCCTATTATTGAAGGTGTGAGATTCTGTATCTCAAAGAGTCGTTATGGAAGTTATAGAAATAGGAGCATCCAAGTAGTTACAATCAAAATGAATAAAAATACATTCAATCAATAATTATTCAGCTCTTTTGTTAAATTATTCATATAATTAATCGTCCTCTTCTGTTGTAGATGCTATGAGGATCCCAATGAAGAAATAAACAGGTATCATTTGATAGAGAGTGGCCATAATAAATGGAAACGAGAGGTTCTTTGAAATTGGTCGTAAATCATGAAAAGGAAAGGGTTCTAGGAAAGATGAACCACTAACTAAAATTGAAAAACATTCTTACGTATTAACTGGAACCATTGGACTGTATAGACAATGGAAAGAAGTATCAACGCCGTCACTTTTTTTTAAGAAAAAGTTTTACTTGTTAAAAATGTAATATATACAAAGAGAACCTTACCTTTTTTGAGGGTGTATCCACGAATAGTCGCGAAGGCACTCAAAGGAACCAGGACCGCGCAAATTAACACCAGAGCTCTGAGAGCCATGAAAAGAACTAGCATTAGTACAATATTTTAAATCATTAATTAAATAAATTAAATTATCTCTTCGATAAAAATCAGACGGATGTTCATACAAAGATTCGTAAATTAAACATTAACAAAAAAACAAATTGATAATAGGATTTACTCAAGAAAAGGTTAAGACCTTTTTACGGCCACATTTGCCTGGTAATTATCGATATATTCAAAAGAAGCTTACATAAAATTAAATATTTAAGAAATGTGAAATCTTGTAAATGTTATTGAGAAAAATTCGGTTATTACAGAAAAGTATAACGATGACTGTCCTTATAAACTTTAGCCCATCCTCAAGAGCAAGAACATTATATAAGAAGGGTCACTGTACACATTGTGGCGATGCCTGCCAAACTGATAGGCACTGATCGGTCTTCAATTCTATTGCGATTATTCGTATATATTGTTGTGAGCTGAAACAAAAGATCCAGTAACATTGAGAAGAATGACGTCAGTATTTTGAATAATAACTGACATCCCTCAAAGAGTAGATGTTAGAAAAATATTTGATATAAGACACAGTGTAGCTGCCTCCAGTTGTTATATGTAGGTAGAAAAGTTAAATGGAATCAAAAATATGACTCGACTGCTTTATTTCAAAATGAATAATAAAGATCCATGGATGGAACTGGATTAATTACAACTTGCCGTCTTCATAGGTATTCTTCAATTTGTTGTAATCATGAAGAGGAGTTTTATTACACTTAAATTCAATTAAGAAGTGGGTAAAACTATAACGAACGCGCTCGGATTCGAACAGAATCGTACAATTTCATTTCCGTGGAAAAAAAGGTAGTGTAAATATTTCAAATCTATAGGAATTCGATGTAATTAGTCCATTTGATTTTCCAACTCTTCGAACAAGCTAAGAGGTCAACTGCAGTAAGTGTGTGGATAGTGGGGCAATCAGAAAAATACACAAACGAAATTAATTTTAACCATAATTTTAAATTCATTTTTACATTTGCATATATTTTTTAATAGCTGGGTTTGAAGATGAGTATGCTTATGATGTTGAAAAACTGATTATCATAAATTAGAAGGTTTTGTTGTGTGAGAATTGGCCAACTTTCAATGGGAACCAAATTACGCGATTATCTTCGAACTCAGGATATTTAAATATAGTTTGACTTTCAAGGTACGGCTCTATTCTGAGTTAAAATGGCCCTAAATTTTTAATTAGTAACATCTAGCCGGTTTATAAGCCCGTCATCCAGAAACCTTAAAACACTAATCTTGACAACAAAATATTTAGAAAAAGGTTTATTGTGGAACAAAATTAAATTTTCATGAAATTGTTATCATAATCGAAGTGTGGTTGGTGGTTAGGGAAAATATAATTCAAATCCGGAGACAAATGAACATATAGAATATCGATGATATAGATTTTAGATAGCTGCGCATCGTAGAAGCAGAATGTTGAACATCGATACCCAATAGTGAGGGAGATGACTAAAATTGTAACAGTTAGAATGTGGATGATGAAAATATTAAAATTTACCTGTTGTCTCCCCGTATGAAAGCTTTTCATCATTGTAAATTATGTTGAAGACTCCGAAAAACGCACATGATTTGCCTTTTGGTGGGTAAATGCAGATTTCGAACAAGGAAGGCACGAACATGATGAATCCAAATATTCCACACGACGCAAATATGAGAGCTTCTAGAAAAATGAAGAGAAAAGTTGAAAACAGGTTCGCCATCTCCTAGAATGGATGATAACAGATATATTATCGTGGATTGTCGGCCTAATTATAAACAAAAATTTAGGCGTTATTTAATATAATAACAATAATTACGTGACATGTTTTTTTAAGAATAATAGCGACGAACGTTTATGATCATTGAGGATCGTTTTAACGAGATTGAAACAAACTAGGAATAAAAATTCGTAGCCATATATTGAGAAGCTTAAAAGAGAGTATGTGTATTAAATCAATGACGTGTCACCACGATTATCATTATTTATAATGTGGTCACATGGCTTTCTCTACATGTCTACAATCGTGAACATTGTTGGCAATAATAACCGGCAACTCGTGATTCTTCTGATGATATTAATCTATTTATTTAGCCCAAAAACAGGTGTGGTTGGCAAGATTTTATTTAACGATATCATTTGTAAGGTAATAAAAACCTGCTTTGTAAGCTCCTGCATTTATAACGACAAATTATAGTACTCAAAATTTAGGGGTGATGAAGTAATATAGCTCACATTAAGACGATATTCGTCACTTTCATCTCAGGAATTACTGAGTGATGCAGAGATATTAACTATAGCTACGTCTCTCATTAAAAAAAATAGGTGTGCATGGCAATTAATGATTTGTGGCATGCGCGTCTTTATATTCATTGAATAGTCAATATATGAGTTGATATGGATATTCCGTAAATAAATATATTGATATTTGAGTTCGACGTCTTATTAATTATTGACGAACCATATTGTGGTTTTAATCCGATTTATGCCGAATAAAACTATTGTTTTTTTATATTTGGTGTCTTATGGCGAATAAAAAGATTTGTTACAAACATCAAATAGATAAAGATTGACGGATATTATTATAAAATCAATTAAATAGCATCTGACTCTTTAGGTTAAACACAAGGAAAATCATTTGAGTAGCCTGTGTAAATACTCATCAACACACGAGTTTTCAGCATTTATATTGCATATTCAGAGGATTATGAAACATTTTAACATTGATTTTATCGACCAATTTTATAATAAAATACTTTTCGAAACTTAAACACATGCTATCTCATAATTCCTTTTAACTATCTTCCATATTCATACATTTTACAAAAAAACACTATTTCTGAATATTAACTAATATTTGTGGATTTCTTTCAATCAGCTCTGAGCGGGATTCAATTATCTTAACATATCTTTCGTTCCCCGAAGTTCGTATTGTCTCCGCAACTGTTTTAAAAATGAAAATTTCTTTACACTGATCAAAATCGTCTTAACACCGACACCAATTTCATTTTGATAATCTTAGACAGGTGTTTATGACCTCTCATGAACAGTTACACTGTTCATAACCATTATAAATTCCTATATTTTCCGAAATTAAGGATAGATTTTCCTCACAATTATTAATATATTTCAGCATTTACCTGACATCTAAAAAATCGCCTCTGAATTGTGTGTATTAAATGAAATCATGCATAAGATAATTAGAATATTTTCATCTTTTAAGATGGAACAATTTACTTTGAGTGTCTTCAAATTCGTCCATATCAATGAGAGCGGTCGGTAGGCAGATAAAATTTACATTAATAAATAGATATATATTACCAGACATTTTGACAGACGCCCGTGGCGTCCTTCACTTCGATAAAGTTAGATTAATTGAATGAAACCTTGCATAATACATTAAATAATAAATAGACCTACCCGATAAGGGATATCCCGCCTCATCCACCTTTTAATATCAATCTTTATTTGTAAAGCATTCAAAAATGAAATCGATGACACCTACACGCACTCAAATAAAATATCTTCACCATGGATTCAAACAGACCATCATAATGAACATGGAGATGTGATGAAACCGTATTTTGATGATTTTTTTACATGACACAAACAAAAAGATTGAGAAAAACAACAATGGCAATGCTCAAAACACAAAGTTTTAGATAGTGAGATTCTTGTCAGATCGCATGACCAGGATTAGGATTAAAAAGCACTACCGAGTGAGTGACACTATTCGATTATATATTTATATATATAGAATAATATATTTCTCTGTCATCTTTGAGTGTCAAGATTCCCTTATGACCAGACGTTATCCACTCATTGAAATTTTAACTATCGATCATTTATCTCAACTGAAATGGGACACGGTCGCTTTCAATACAAATACAGATTTTTATACCGCTTTCATACAATTGATGAGCGAACTTATTAATTTGATTGTTTATTCCAGTTCTACGCGGTATAATTGTTATTAAGGATCAAATTTGTTATCTGTCTGTATTTCATTGTTTAATTTAGTTGTAATCTAAGATCCTCTTGTTTAATATCTGAACTTGATTATATTACTAACTCACGTGACCCAAATAAATGTTATATATGACCGCGGTATATTCAAAATCATGAAATCTTCTCCCATAATGTTACCGTATTCACAATTTTTGATACAATTAATTGTTGATTTTTTGGTTCAAATTTTTGGGCATATTCATTGGTAGAAATGAAGAAAAACTGGTGCAATAAATGTTATACGAGGATGCGCCATATTATATGTCATAATGTACTCATTTTCATCGAAAACCTAGATATACTACACTCGAGACAACATATTTGTGTCAATGGCTTGGTCGGATCTAATGTCATTTAATTAAAACATCTCGTCGATTGTTGGAACCATTTCCTACCTGTCTCTAGATCGTAACGAACGTTTCTTAATGTCTTCTTTTTTCCTAGTAGGATTAATGGTTTCTCGTAGATATACTTTTACTCTTTTCGATTCCTCAGTGTAAATCTTATCATTGAATATTTTGCGCGGCCAGTTTTAATTTTCTGAAAGAGTAATATTCTTCCCTTTGCCGCTAAATCATTTGTGAGATCTTTAACCCTTAGATTGTTGAAACGTCATAATATTGATGAAACTGACTCTAGATAGATCCATGCAACCTCAAGGTAGGAATTAATTCGAGATCTCTGATGATAGTTTGGATCTTGAATATATCAACGGAAAATTATGAGTGGCTATCGAGGTTAATTTCGTTGTTCTAGAAGTAGAGCGACGGCTTGGAACTTCTTGTGGTTCGAAAACAACGAGTCTGCTATAACGTCATTTTTTCAGCGATTTTAATATTTCAAGAAACTTTTTTATCGAACACAGAATGTCCAACCATAAAGATCAATACCATTGTACGATATCGCCCCTTAAATATGTCGCCAGCCAAGCTGACGTTTCTTCTATTATATTTTTCGACTTATAAATGAGGTTTAATTTAAAAATATAACACTCAGGCTATCGCAAGTTGTTGAATATTTGTCTTCTTTCTTGGCATTCTCGAGCATTACAGGCAACAGATCTTATCGAATCAACGACTACTAACCATTCGTGTAATTCGATATGCATATTACAGGTATTTTCGTCCTGTCTTTTGTACATTTTTCATCTTTTTGGTTTTGATGCTACACAGCCCCACTCATTTATGCAATTGATAGTTGCAGAATATTACCAAAACTGAACCGTGTATAGATTATTCCAAAATGATGATCTCAAGGAAAGAAACGGTAAATTATCGTTGAGTTTAAATTTAATCTTGCTCCATTTTCAGTGACTACTGTTATGAAATGATGGGTCTAATCCTAGAGTCAGAATGGACCTAAAAACTACAAGCATTTTCTTTAAAACTATCGCACATAATTAGTAAATAAAAATGGTCAAAATTTCTAAACTTATTCAAACATTTATCCCTATTCATGCCTTCTGCCTTTAAAACTAATTCAATAAAATCACAGAGTTTGAAACAACACCAGAAATACTTAATTTTTTGCAGGAAATTTTTACACATTGTTGTCACGTCATTAATCTTACTTAATACATATTTTATTGCTTCATAAGCATTACCTAGAGCAGACGCGACACGTCAATTGGCTTAAAGGTTGCAGAACGATATTGCAACACCTCATGAACTGATGATGAGACGAATCGAAATACAGTAAAAGCCCTTATATATGCAAAATGATCAAGATAAAATTCAAGAACTTTTCTCAGCATTACATTTCCGGTCATCATTTTGCACGGACCAGCAATTAGTTTACTCGTTCAATTCTGACTGTGAGTTTTGCAGGGAACGTTTATCGCGCTTCTCTACGTTTTTTGAAGAAAGTTTCATTCCTAAGAATTCCAAGCGATTAATTTTCTCACCATCCAAAGCAAGGAAATTTACTAAATAATTTAAACAGCTGCTCAACAGTTTATCGTGCCAATGATCGTCGATAACCTGTCCTCAAATTAACTGAAATAAATTATGGATACCCATTTCGACTCAAAGAAATTTCTTATATGCGAATGTCATAAGTTTTGTACAGAAATTTGACAGAGGGAAGGATAATCAAGTCAGGAACTGGCGGCGCGAGTCCGAACATTTGCAAATTCGTAGGATTTTGTATCTATAATAGATCAGCTTGTGAGGCACAATTAGCAGCTTTTATATGTGCAACCAACAATGAGACTGTGTTAAAGGCCGTTTTCGATAAATCTGCTGATGGTTTGATTTTACCACCGTTTTTGATAGCACAACGGATGTGGGAGAGGCTTAGAGTAGGGCAAGAGCGAAACTAGCATCTCAGACGCAATAAGTCGCCAAGGTTAATAAATTCTGTAAATTCAATAATATAGGAGAAAAAGAGATAAGCGGCGCTTGTTATACGTGGTGAAGAGCTGGTCGTTTGAGACACGTGAAAATTTCGTGACTACACATGCAATTATTGCTTTATTTAAGGACATATCGAGAGTGCTCATAGAAAGAAGAAATCAAAAAAGGACTGATCAAAACGAAATCGAATGCTGTTAAAAATATTATATCAATGATTAACATCCAACTAGGGAATTCCTCTTCAACCGAACAACAATGTCATATCTTTGAAGTTGAAACTGGTTCTATTGATAGCTATTTATCTCAAAAAAATTGAAAAAAATTAGGCATGCCTAGCTTAAGTCCTGTGTCATCAAAATACTTTTCCGTTAAGGGTTAAGAAATTAAAACCTTAGATCGTTTCAAAATTCCAGAAATTAAAAAGCATGAGGCTAGTGATAGTTCAATAATTTTGGGATCATGGTGGCTCGGGGCGATAGAATTAATATCATGATCATTACGGAAAATTCAACGCTTGTTCTGGTCCGTTGATACACTTTAACTGCACTTCGTAATAAGGATTTCATTCAATCCGGTCAAAATCTTTACGTCACGATGCCTAGAGATATGCAAATATTTTCCGGATCTTTATAAAATCGAATTTGGTTGTCATAAATATCCTGAATTGATATTAAATTCAAACCGGATTTCACAGCTATATTTTGCAAACCTAGGCCAATTATCCATTGTACAAAGAATTAAATTTATTCTGCCTTTATCGAAGGAGCCTCCATGGGTACGGACTTAAACACAATGAAATGACTGGGGAACACATACTGTACTAATTTTCAATTCTATCAATAAAAAAATACGATTTTGTGGTGACTACCACGTTATCGTAAATAAATTTCTTAAGCATCGTCTCTGTCATATCCCATTGCCTGATGTCCTTTTGAGGCAATTAGGGGGTTGTCATTATTTCAGAAACATCGATTAATCAAAGGCTTACAATTACATTCGTCTTTCTCCTCAGAGCCAAACAAGACTCATAATTATGACACACCGTGGTATACATCTACAAGCTCGATAACCATTTAGCATAAAATACGCCTCGAATACTTTCAAAAGATTTTTTCAAAAGTTACAAGTGGTTAAACATATGACAGTATACCTCGATGACATTTTAATTACAAGACTTAAGGGGAAAAGCCATCTATCAAATTTACGAAAACTTTTTCTTCGATTTCAGGAAACGTGTTGAGATATTATCTCAACTAATGTGAATTCGCCTGGCCATAAATGGTTTATTTGGGGCACATAATTTATCTAAAACGAATTTCTAAATTTCCATATTACAGATAGTGCTGCGAAAATGCTAAACCGAGTGATATTCAATCACTGAAATCGTTTTTGGGATATGTTCAATTTTACAAAATATCTGCGACGGATCTGGCGTTTTTTGCATTGTCATTGTATGAGTTAACAGGTCAAAGATGTTGATGGCATTGGAAAAAATGGCATCAAGAAGCATTTGGAGATCTTAAACTAGTCATTTCTTATAATATTGTTCTGGTAGACTTTAACCCAAAATTACAGAGCAGCATATCTTGTGAATCTTCTAACGTCTTAGTGGGGGCATTTCGCTTTCACAGATACCACGAGTGAGCAGAATTCTTTATAGCTTATGCCTCAAAAACATTTACTATGTCTAAACGCAATTACGCACCAAACAATAAAGAAAAACTTGCAATTATA
Organism: Thelohanellus kitauei; assembly: GCA_000827895.1. Lineage (NCBI taxonomy): Eukaryota > Metazoa > Cnidaria > Myxozoa > Bivalvulida > Myxobolidae > Thelohanellus > Thelohanellus kitauei. The sequence continues at coordinate 39,747 of JWZT01003352.1, read as the reverse complement.
TATGCAATCAGAAAATTCCCACAACTTTATACCGTCACAGAATGATATATGTTACATACCAGTGGCCCATACTAGTTATTTTCTCACCAAACAAATCTACTTAAATTCTCGCAGCAAATAGACTTGCAAGATGGACGCACATACTCAATATACACAATTCGGACATTCAATACCGTAACACAAAGGATCCCGCAAACTTCGATGTGTTAAGTCTTATGCCATTTGGTTAGGGAAAACAATTAGAAAAAAATGTAAGAGTATACCAATCACGATATTGTTTATGTTATCTCATTCAGATAGCTTAATAAAAGGTCATATACACCAAAAATTCTGAAACTAGAAACCTTAAAAGACTTATTTTTAAAACAAGGTATAGAAACATTCAACAAAAACTGGTGGAAGAATAACGACATTAAAACGAACTGCTTCAAGAAAATGTCAAATTCATAATGGAAACAAAATGAATGCCTGTTATCCGGCATTCAAAATATGAAAAAATCTTGTGAGGACTTGGGTATATTGGCCGGCTATCGATCAAGATATTGAACGTTCCTGTCGAGAATGTGAGTCATGTAATGCTCATCGCAATAATTTACCTATAACTCGTAACCATGCTTGGGAACTTGAACGTGGTCTGTGCATCAGATTGTATCTGAAACCATGCAGTTAATTTCTATGGCAACCACTGGCTTATTGTAATTGATCCTTAATCGAAATATCCGTGTGTAAACATAACATATTATTGAAGTTCAGCTGCTACCATCCGACTATTATAGGAGATTTTTTGTCATAATTCTTATCCGAAAGCATAGTTTCTGCTAATTCTACCTCATTCTCCTCAGAGGATTTCCGATTCTCGTGCAAAACTAAAGCAATACAGGTGATTTTAGTGGCTCCATATCAACCCGCCACTAATGGACAAGCTAGCATCTCAGACAGACTTTCCAAAGAGCAATACATAAATCCAATTTATAACCACGCCAAGCTCTTCTTGACTTTCTAATGCAATACCGTAGTATTCGAGTTCAAAAAGGGAAATCACCGAGCGAACTTATGAATGGCAGACATATTCGAAGTCCATAGGATACCTTTACATCACTCACCGCAAAAATTAGTTTCAAAAAATATCTTATACATATGAAATTTAGCTTCGTATGGGTGGGAGCAAAATGTTATGTCAGGAATCATAGAAATCAATGAGATAATCCCCCAAGTGGTTTAAGTCAGTCATATCTAAAATTCTAGGTCCTCGTCCTATTCTTGTTACACTTTAAACTCAAAATTCATTCATGAAAAGGCACATCGAGCGGTTGAGTCTACGCTACTCCATTGAAAACTATTCGAATATCCAATTCATCCTACCTATTTGGAATCTTCCCAACGAAAAGAAACAAGAAGATGTATAAGAGCCAATTATGTCAAGGCGATCATGTAGAATACGCTAACTAACCAATGCTTTGCAAATTCGTAATTTTCGACCATGATTCCGACGAATGAGATGATAAAACTTATTCATCGACCTCGGAATATGTTATGACGTCATTAATTTTTTGAAAAACTTATATTATTCCTGCATTAGTTGACACACGCGACATCACATACCTCAAAACTGAAGTAGGGTGATTTAAGAGATGCGCTCAGACATATAACAAAATATAATTTTTAATGAACTAGATTGAAATCAAGCCATATTTTCTATGCTAAGTGTTTTGTAATTTTTGAACTTGTGGGCCATCTTTTTTTTCAAACGCAATGAGAAAACCCATGAAGAAGAAGACAAAAATCATTGGGTAGAGAGAGACCATGAAGTATGGGAGCGATATGTTCTGGGAAATGGGGCGTAAATCATGGAAACGAAAAGGTTCAATGCCAAAGGAACCAGTTACTAAAATCAGAGAACAGACTTACGTATTGACTGAAACCATTGGGCAGTGTATACAATCGAAAGTATTATCAACGCTGTCACTTTTAATTAAAACTTTTTTACCTGTCAAAAATATGACACCTTCTCCGAAGACCTTAAATCTTGAGAAATATCCATGAATAGCAGCTAATGCACTCATAATAATCAGAACAGCGCAGATTAACACCAGACCCCTGATGGCCATGAAAAGACCTAACAATTATGATATATTTCAAAAAATTTTTATAAATATTAACATCAATATTTTTCAGTTGTTGAAAACTGGGCGTACAACCATAATGGGCCGAACCCTATCGAAATGTAAATTATATATAAGAAGTCCTAAAGAATATTTGAGTCCCTATTACACTCCATTTATTTTATGGTACCCATGAACATATTTGATATAAACTTAGACTACATAAATAAAATCATCTAGGAATCGTACAAAGAAAAAAGACGAAAATGTTGTGATAGATGAATGGCTTTAAGTATATTCCTGCTTAAGAATCCAAAGGATGACGGAAATTAAACAATGAATTATTGGAAAGATATCTTCAAAAAGTGTTTCTAGTTCTGATTTAGTGATGCATCATTATGTATTTTCAAACCTTAATTTTTTGTGGATAACATATCGTTGTGAAGTTGTACAAATTTATCCCAGAGAAATGTGATATAATGTTTTTCTGTAATTTTGAAACAAAAAGAGAACGGCTGAATCAAAGAATCAACTGTTGACAGTATACCAAATGGTGTGGTGTCATTGTGTTCAGTTTTTATGTTCTGTTAGTCAGATTCATCGGAAATTAAAAACCGGACTCCAGAGCTTTTCTTTCAAGTTAGAATAAAAAAGACTCGTGGATGGAACCAAATTTAAACTTCCTGTAATTATTGGTATTCGTCAATCTGCCAGAATCATCAATCAAGTCTGATTAAATTTTAACTCAAGAAGGAGGAAGCGCAGAATGGCAGATGATGTGGCATTTTGATAATTTTATATTTGAAAATAGTCGCAACATGTCGGTTGTGTTGAAGATCCAGCCATGACCCGAAATATAACCTCTGTTCAAGAAATCAGACAAATATTGAAAGAGAAGAGCCAACTTGTTGTTTTCAGTCCTTGACATAAGTAGAGAAATTTGTGAGCGAAAAAAATAGGATCGAATAGTCTCACCACGTCCATCTTAAATGCCAAAAAATATTAACTACTCCCCTGTAAACTGAAGGATAAGACAAATAATAAGGAATCTAAATAGCGTTTATGGTGATTATGAAGTTACATTCGGACTGCCAGTCGCCCTCAATTCTCTAATTGGCAACATCGAGTAAGTGGTTCAGCCTATCTTCCAAGAACATTAAAAACTCTCTCTTTGATAATATAATATAAAGGACAGGTTTATTGTTCAACAAAATTCCTGATTGGACAAATGGTACGATAATCAGAATCGATTTGAGTCATTAACTATTTATGTCTTATATGTGTCAAATGAATAAATATATAAAAGGATTTTCTAGATTGCAGATCACAGCGCATGTCCGAGACAAAATTATTAGTATCAGTAACACGAGGAATGCATGATCAAACTGAACTTTTTAAGAGTAAAATTGTGATAATGGAAATAATAAAATTTACCTGTTGTCTCCCCGTATTCAAATTTTTCACCTTTGTAATATAAATTGAAGACTCCGAAAAACGCACAGGTGGGGGTGTTTGGTGGTCCAACGCATATTGTAAACAAGGATGGAACTATCACAGCGTATACGAATGCTCCAAACGAAGAAAATATGAGAGCTTCGAGACAACTGAAAATGAGATTTGAATATTTGAGTGTCATCTCATAAATTCGGTGATAGATATATTATCGTGAATGATCGCAACAATTATATCATTAACAAATTGGGTACTAATTAAATATCCTTTGAAGAAGATCGAGACATCTTTTATTACAAATATTTATACGATAAATATTCAGGAAACTTGACTCGTTTTGAGAAGGCATAAATCATTATTATTTAATTCTCCAAACCCTCTTTATAGCATATTAACAAATAAGTCATGCGTATTACATAAATGTCGTATTACTAAGATTAGGATTATTTTTTATTCAATTGTAAAATGGCTTAATTGTGAGAAAGACGGGTTTTGTCGATACTTTAACAATAGCATACTGTTGACACCAATAATTTGGCACATTTGATTCAGATCCTAACATTAACAGATAATTACAGACGAAAACATATTTAGATTTTATCGATGGTTTGAAAACGATGTCATAGATGATGTAATTAAGATAGGTGTAGTAATGTCCATATTTTCTTTACATATTAGACTGGTATTTTTAAAGAGTAAAATTGAGAAAATTAACTCTCCAAAGCCAATTCTTAGCTATCATCTTATGAACAATAGGATCGTTACGAAACAATCAATTTATTTAATCGATGATTAAAATAATTGGTTTTCTCAACAGCTTGTGAATACTGCTGGGTGGATTCATGCTTATCATTGACCATATCTTAGTAAAAAATGTTTCACACTCCATATGTGGCTCTTTGGCTTTCTGTGGTGCTTCCTGCACAAATGTTCATTTGCTGATGCTAATAGAGGTTAATCTCGCCCCCAGCGTTTAAAATAGTCATCGATGTTTTTTAACTTTTTAACGAACTTTGTAAGAAATTCATACAACGGTTGATCTCTTTTCTGCGCAGGTTGGCGTCTGCGCGTTTTGTAAATTAACTGCGAACGAGTTATAGACCTCGACGCACAGGTTATAGGTATTTTTTGACGTCTGTCTTTTAATGTGTGTAAACCTGCGTCGGTATATTACTGTACGGACTTTATGTCGACCGCAATTGCGACGTGGTCAACACGCGACCGTCACTTTCAGGTTCGCATTCCTGATAGGCATCCTTCTGTACGCACAAACTAGAATAGTGCACGACTCTCATTCGCTAAACAATGCTTCTGCACTCTAAAGCTGGGGTGCCAACGCAGCATTTGTTTGATACGAAGAAGCATTGTTTAGGTCAGAGGGGAGAAGCATACGGGTCGCGGTCTAGATCCGCCTCGCGACGATCTTTTGTCTGGCCCGCGAAGAGTATTCGTACATATATTGTAATATGGCCTTCTAAAATATCCTTAAATAATTTTTCACTAGTTCTGATTTCACTGGTCAAACTCAGTGCTTATAGACTATGTACTAAACAAAAATCACTCAGTCATATTTTGCTATCCTTCTAATTAAGAATATGTAAATAGAATTTTTTCATGAATGTTGTCAAGAAACGTAAAATTGATAGGTAGAGTCGCATATTTAACTACGATTTGATCTCCAAGTACTTAGTTCATATGTCGAAAAGAAAGCTGTATGTTTACTGCGCTGAGAAAGTGTTTCAGTGCTGAAAGATTACAAAATTATCTGGTATTATGTGACAAAACATACAGACTACGTCAATATATTATCGGTAGAAACACGTCAAAAAAGAGCAAAATATTTGGACTGAAAGCTCGTTAAGCAGAAGGATTTATTGTGAAAAGATAAAATACGACAGAGATAAGCTACTGGTTCCAGCTTAGAAGCCACGTACTATGTTGCTAAGAACGGCACATTTTGTTATGATGTATTTGTCAAACATTGAATGCTCGATGTGGGAGATCAAATCTGTCGAGAACACAGAAATGTTAGAATAAGTCATTTTGTGATGCAGAGTGCTAGCTCACCACATTGCAACCATTAATTAAGATATTAACTCCCACTAAAAAGATATGTATTTTCATTTGACCTAGTTTTTCCAGGCTTTGAATAGAAGCAAAACCATCGATGACTTTGCATGTTTACTGATCTTTCTAAGAGTAATTCTGGAAAACAGAAATCACCATAAACATTCTGTCACTGGAATGAGTAAAATATACTATTCAGATAAAGGTATTTCTGAATGTATTGAAAATACCTTGTATATAAATAGAATTACAATAGCAGAAAATGGCGAGTATACTCACAGATGGTTCTCCATCGTTTGCAGCAAAGAAAGTTAGCCTAATGAAGAGACTGAGTTAACCCGTTAAAGATATTGATTTCCACAATAAATTCGTACTTTTACACTGTATAATAGACTATTAATTCTATGTAAATGTGTGTTTGACATGAAGTATGTACTGATCCATTTGTGAAATTTAATAATTTTATCAAGGAATAAGAGGTATAAATCATAAAATGTTGATAAGACGTCATAAAGATTGCGGTTTGGATCACATTGATGCTATGAATCATACCGCTGTATGCTCTTTGAATTTGTGAAAAATTCTGAGAGGCGTAAGAAACCTTATGACAGAATTTGAATTTTTTTTGAAGATGAAAGTGAAAATGCAGATCATCCATCTCAAACTCAGAGAGAGAAATGAAGTGGCTTTCATATCTGGCGTTTGCATTTGATCTCTTTGAACAAATGAAGGAGTTTAACAGAAAACATAAAGGTAATGGCATTTTTGTTCACCAAATTTGCTGAACAGCGAGGGCAATCATGTTGAAGCTGAAATTATTTTCTCCACAGCTCAGCCATAATATCATAACCAACTCTCAAACACTCAAAGAATATGGCACATAAGAATAAGTCGATGGAGAAGTACAAAAATATGATATCTCCATTTGACAATGAATATACTCTTAGTTTTGGGGACTTCTAAGATATTCTGCTGTGTTTAACATCTTGTAATCCTCCTTTACAACTGATTTTGAAAAAGGACCGGTTCCTCTACAACAAGAACTAATTGATCTTCAATGCGACTCTACCCAGATATAAAAATTCCAATATGAAAGCATTGAAAACTTTTAAGTGTAATTCAATGATTCCAAGTTTATCATCTTGAAAACGATGGCCATGAAACTACTTGCTCTGTTGGGCTCACCATGCATCCATGAACAAACATTATGGACCATGAACACTAAAATGACGAAGCTACTTTCGATTTTAACTGAGATTCAATTTCAATCTTTCTTGGGAATCTGAAAGTTAAAACATGCATCCAGAGTTAAAAAACTTGTTAATAACTTTGATCGAACACAATATGAATGTTTAATAAATTTGGGTTTTTTGGCAAAATAAGTAAAGTTTAATTGTTTAGATACCTTTTTGATCTATATTTTTAAACATTACATTGAATATAATTTATTCATTTCTCCATTTGTGGATTAGTGTGGGATAAAGGTATTAATTTATTAATCTGGCACACGAAGCACATAGTCGTATCCTATCAGGCCCGCTTCATTGAGAAGTTGCCCTCCGCTGCTCTAATATATGGACTAGCTACTGCACAAAAATAATTTCGGACCGAATTACAACCCTAAAAATGAGTGACAGGTCAGGCTCAGCTGATCTGGAGCAAAGATGGGTAACTTGCAACCCTAGAAAAATTCTAAATAAGCTGCGAAGGTTATTAGAGAAATTTTGTTTGAACATAGATTTCTAACGCTTAAGCGACATAGATCTGCCTAGTATTTTACACTAAAACGGCTGAACAGATGACTTTACACAAAAATTAACTTGAAGGCTATAATTGGAATATCAAATGGAATCTTATTCATTATTTCAAACAAAGTAGTAACAGCGTATATTCTGTTCCATGAAGTTGGCTCAATAATTGAATATTCTTTTTTGCTCTCGGCGATTTCAATAGATCAAAAATATAAAGTTAATTAAAATACGGCTGTTTAGTTTATATTAATTGGCTTTTAACAAAATTTACAAATTCTTTGAATACAAACTTTAATAAATATTA
>JWZT01003352.1:11941-30261 GCA_000827895.1 Thelohanellus kitauei | reverse complement strand
AAATTTTCCATTTTTAATTCGGCAACAAATGATTTTCGAACTCGATTTAACCTCCGCAAAACCGCTTTTAGTTTTCGAAAACTCGATTTATTCTGCAAAGTAAATTTTTTATTTGAAAAGACGGCAATAATTGTGAAAAATCGAATAAACGAAAATCAAAGCATTGTAATATGTTATTTTAGTGTTATGATAGTTTTTGTTTCAATATTTCACTTAGCGCAAACCCACTTGCAATGTCGATAAATGATTTGCAAAATCGAATCAGCTTTTGCAAAGTCGATTTAGATAATGCAAAGTCGATTTTAAATTTGCAAAGATGATTTTATTTTTGCAAAGACGATTATGATTTTGCAAAGTCGATTATCGAGGATGCAAAGCACTGTAATGTGAGGCTCAATTAAAGTCATTAATCCATATCAATTGTATTATCAACGTAATAAAGCAGACTCATATAAGCTTCGAGAGAGTACATATACAGCTCTAAGAATAATATATCAACTAAGCTATAGATAAAAAAGATTATTCTATGTTATCAGAATTGAATACATCAGCTATAATTTGATTAAAAACAATCTACTTATATCGGACACTTTTTCATCCGGTTTTGTTGTTATATATCAGAAATTACTTATTTGTACTATTTTACTTGAACCAAATCTAATTGGTATAATGTGACGTTATCCTTGATTGATGACGACAGAGTAATGAGGCGGAATGTATTTTAAAACCATTGAATATAGTGACAGGTCCTTCATCATATGATTGTCTTATCATGTTCCAGCGACTCAAAATATTGACGAAAATTTATAATTGTAACCCGATATTTTTAGCCACTATTCTTATGTGTGGTTTCATGGTTTGGTCATGCCTTGATTTGCTTTTAAAGTTAAATTTTGATATTATTTAAAGGGATAGATCCCATCATTAACTTTTTATAGTAATATTGGGCCGAGCATTAACGAAAAATTCCGTTATCACTCCGTATCGAAATGAAAAAGGCTGTTTCCAAGTTCGTTTTCGGTTTCCTTGAAGCCCTCATAGTTGCATCTCTTGGAGCGTTTGTATTCGCTCTCATTGTACCTGACTTGTTCTCAGTCTGTGTTGGATCGACAAAGGCTCCCACTTGTGCGTCGTTCGGAGTCTTCAATATACTTTACAAAGAAGAAAAGATCCAATACGAGGAGACAACAAGTAAATTTTATTATTTTTATAACCACTTTATTTAATGTTACATGTTTGGACACAATATGCCGTCTTATCGTTTGTGTGGCCATCATTTTCCTTCTCACGTCCGCCTTAATTGACCCCAATTGCAATATCGAATTCGTTATTGTTAATTTGACACCTTCCCTTACATTATCAGGCTTTACAACTTTTTTTATGATATCATTCATATGAAACCACGATTTTGAATCACAGCAAACCTCTTCTTCGAATGGGCCCTTTTGAAAAGGGTTTTAAGGGTATATGTCGGCCCGGTCTGTGAACCTTACACTGTGTAAGCTATTAGAGATTGTAGGCGACTGACAGTCAAATAGAGTTGAACCTTCCGCAAAATACCCGGTTACATTTATCGATATATTCTCTATGCGCCGGTTGTGGGCGGTGGCTGTTATTATTATCCTTTGAAAAAAATAGTCGAATACTGGTTTTTTTTATTAATTGTTTCACTAATTCAACATTTTGCATGATTTCATCTAATTAGCATGATAAATGCCCCTAAATTTCACTTTCTCGATCTGGATTTGAAAGACTTCTTGAACAGGCGTTACGCTTCAGCCATCTTCGTGGTTTAAACCACAGAGACTAACACCTCTAATATTCACATTCTAAAGTGTGTACATGGTCCACCACTATCCTTCAACCTCCTCATATTGCTTGACATTTAATCCAATCCTCCAAATTTTCATGTTTTGGATGCGAGAATAATATGGATGTTCACTGAATATCCCAACGATTAAGCTTCTTCCTTACCTCTTGATTATTCCCTTTTCCAAAAATGAAAGAATCGAATTTTATATTCCCAAATGGTCAGACTAACTCCATCGACACGTTAGAAACCGTGACTTAACAAGTTTCACATATATCATGGTAAAATTCCTCCGGCCTTTGATTTTGTTGAAAGGCGTCACCTTTAGACTTAGAGGCGAAGACCAAATTTCGTCTATAGTAGAGGTTTTCAACCTATGGTTCGTTAAAGGGCTTCTATGGTATATGCAGCATAAAAAACAGGTTGAAAAGGTTTGGTTTAGCGCTTTTGTTGGATTCATTCATGATTTATGATTAATGTAGTATATGGTTCTATAAAATTAATACTTGGAGACCAGCAATATAATCACATTTATACAGACGTCTCTACTCGTTACCAGCTCGCAATTTTCGTAGTTTTAGAACAAGGTTTAACCTATTTTGGATTGTTGTCCTCAAATTCGGTATTTCAACAACATAGTGGTACTTGTTTTTTCATTGATTTAATTCAATTATTAAAAATTTTTTACTGATGATAGTTCTTTTCGTGGTTATCAGAGCTATGGTTTTAATCTGTGCGGTTCTGGTGCTTTTGAGTGTTTTCGCCGCACTTCTTGGATACATGGGTAAATCAGTTAAGGTTTTACCTGAACGTATCATATTTCTGACAAGTAAAACATATTCTAATCAAAAGTGACGGCTTTGATAACTCTTTCGGTTGTGTATTCCGTTCAATGGTGCCAGTCAAAACGTATGAATCTTTTTTTACTTCAGTTTATGGTACGTCTGTTCTAAAAGTTTTTCCTTTCCATGATTTACGCCCAATATCCCAGAATCTCGCCCTCCCATACTTTATGGTCTCTCTCTACCCAATGATTCTGGTTTTCTTCTTTATGGGAATCTTCCTAACGGATAAAAAAGAAAAGACGGACTGAATATTCAAGAATTCAACAAAGTACACTAATATTTATTGTTGGAATTCATTCATGCTCATTTCAAACCATGCATTTCATTCAATTTCTAAGCCGATTTCTTAAACTATGATTTTTACCTGTAAATGCGGCTCTAACTTGTTTCCGAAGGTTTGGTGCATTGAAATATCGAGAAAAATACATTTTGATAAAATGTGTTTATTCTTATATGTGTAACTATGTCCAAGTTAATGACAAAGATTTCATTGAATTGTAGATAGAACTACATCGCCTTCTGCTTTAATATTTGTCCTTGCTATATTCAGATTCAAGCTGCTATTTATGTCGGTCATATTCGAGTAAAATTGGATTTTTGATTGTTATCATTACTGAGATTTGTCTCATGAATATGATTTTGAATTAAGGAGAATATTTTTAATCTTAATAACATCCCAATCCATATATACTGATGTTTAGATTTTCTCTTAATTGAAAGATGTTTAGTTTTTGGTCTAATGATCTCCATTGGGGTTTAATTTCAAGATAAATCTGCTCTGATTGACAGTTATAGGAACCCGACTCGCGGTTGAATTGGAAATGGATCATGAAAAAATTGATCATGTCCTTGTTCTCATCATAACCCTTCTGGTGCTCGATTCAATTAATTAAGAATTCTTCTCAAAGCAAACGAATCTCTTCGTCACGTTATGACCCTGTCTGAAATATTGAACAAAAAAGAACAACGACATAGATTTTCAGATATGAAATTTGAATAGAAGAGAATTAACTAAGGAAAATGATTTCAGCTCGTCGTTCATCTCGAAAATAGTGTTATATTATGGTTGTGGCCGTATTATAATATTCACGTGGCGTCCCAATTGTGTCATACAAATCAAGCTGAAATATTCTATCTGAGGAGAAAGCAGCGCAGTCTGGCTCTTTTGTAATCAGACATTTTTTAATTTTCTGATTTTAATTGATCAAAACATTTTAGAAGATATTTGAAGTTCTATAGCCAAAAGTATATTAGGCGGGAATATCATGATATTATGTATCCATCGCTTCATAAATTATCTTAATTGCTGATGATATGCACTCTGTACCAGATCATATTTACAAAATAACGAAAAAACTATATAATATGAAATCTCACTACTCGTATACGAGGTGATTCCATATGGGTTGTAATGTTAATATAAAAAAACATAATTTCTCAATTCTCTGCTCCCGTAAAGGTAGGAGAAAACTAGCTGCAGATAATAATGCTTGACGAGTCATTTATGGATTTCAGTACATGAAAATGTTATCTATCTTTGACCCTCATCATAAAGTTTGAAAAGTGCATACATAACTTCCTAGTATAAATCATTACATGCATAACGACCATTTCGAGAAGTCATACAGGTTAGTTCGTGCTTATTTATAATTTGGCATTCGTGAAACGCAAATTGACTAGCAGTTATGCTGAGGGAATGTCTTCCAATCATTCATCAACAGCGATTTAAAGTACTTATACTTAACAAATATGTCAATCAACTGTTTACACACTTCCGTTCCTAAGTTATCGAATCGATTAAGAGTTGTTAGTGGGTGTGCATTTCGAATATGTCCATCAATTAACAGTGTATTTTTTTGAATACAAAATTTTCAAGCTGCTTAATGAAATCACAGTCGCAGAATCGAGGGGATGATTATGTAGAAACTTTGTGCATATTTCAAGTAGATCTAGTAAATTAGGCACTTTGTGCTTTTATAATAACAATTGTTGCTCTACGCCATAAATTTCTAGAAATGTTGTTCAATTGTTTATTGAGAATCCTTTTACCCTAAAAATGTCACGAGGTGATTCGTTTCATAGTGTTCTGCTAATAACATTCATAAGTTGATTCTAGATCATCAAAGAACCTCGATGTTAGCTGCACATTGTCCAGCTTTGATCTATATTATAAACGGATACACCTTATGAAACAAAAGCTTTTAATGTTTTCATTCAAAGCAGTAGGATATCGAGCAATGAGCTTTAATAGTTGTAAAAATATATTTGTATAAATCTCGAGGAATACGATTGTGAATTTAGATCATTTTGTTTGTATATTTTGTGCATGCCTGAACTAAAAGTGAACGTGTGTTACATAGAAATCGTGACAATAGATATGGCTGCATCATATCTAGAGACCATTCTCTTGAGTCATCTCAAACTGAATATCTGGTATAAACCCAAATTTATTAATTCGGTCACATTGAATATAACTAGCTCTTCATACGTGGCTAGGCCAGTTCTGATCTACATATTCGAATACCCAAAAATGATGAGGGATTTTCGGTTATATTCTACAAAAATTAACGGGGGGTGCGGATTACATTTAAAACATGAAATGTTACAAATCACTACGTGACAGCACCAAGATACCTGCATGATAAGTAGCTTTTAATTATTGGTAGTACTGTGCGCAAATGAATATTTTCACATTTTTGTATTCATAAATATAGAAAGTATTTCATGTGCTAATAAGGAAATATTTATGCGATAAACATAGCCTGATTGAATATGATAGAAAGGATAGTTAGTGCACTTATCAAAATGTTCTATTTCCACAGTATATTTAAAAATAATTCCTAATAATGTCGGAAAAAAATCAGAAATCGGAACACAAACTGAAAAACACTAAGATTAGACGTTGAAGATAAAACAGATATTTTAGCCAGTTATTTTAGGGATTTGAAGTATTTTTTTTTCGGTCCTCAATATAAACGGTATCCAGATAAATCATATTTCTTGATCACAAACAAAATTTGATATTCATCCAAATAAATTATTTGATGACGGTCTTCTGAATAATTTTGAGTTTTTCATTGGGTTGATACCTCTTTTGCAGTTGGCATTTAATGCTTGAAATATTCCACCGATGCCAAGTAAAATTGACAGCTGTTTCACATTCTCATCTATCAACAAATGGGTTATACCGTGATCGAAAGCTAAATTGGCACCTAAATTAAATAATCTTTGATATATATCATAAATCATCGTTTTGTTCAAAGAGGTTTGCGAAATAAAGGCTAGCAGAAGTTATGAGATTCTGCAGGAAATACTCGAATATGTTTTGCCAACTATTTATATGGTATTTAGAAAAAATTAATCATTTGCAACAGAACAACGATCATATCTTTTCAAAATCTATTTAAATTTCATCCGGAAATCTGTTTCCAAGTTGATAACAGAGTATTGCAACAAATATATGAATGGATCATCTGTAAAAATTATTTTTACGTATATTCGGCGTTTACAATCTAGTACCTCCATTTCGAATCTTTATCCTCTTAAATTATTGCCCATTGATGTAAGTTCTCTTCAATATCATTAATCTTTGTCGAAGTCTTTCGAAGTTGCGTGTATATGTCTTTTCAAACCGAACTTACTGATTGGATCATTGATCAGGTTTAAATAGTCAGAATAATAGTTAATCAGGATAGTGTAATTTCCTACATAAGTACTCATATAAATTCCTAGGCATCAATCTCATTTAATGTAAAAGGCAAAATGCAATGACATCACTTTCTGTAACAATAGCAATGTCATAATTTTCTCATTTATTACAGAATATATGCTGAATATACACCTTTTTTCGTCTAAAATGGCCCACTTTCCAGTGATGACATTCAAAGGTTCTGACGTTGGATTTATAAGTAAATTGATATTTATATTGATTCTTTCTTTTATGGTTGGGAAGAAATCGATTTAGATTAAAGAGTGTTATATATGCAGTCGTTCACTGAGATTTGATTTTTTTTAACAGAAATAATCTTTCTAAAATTTACTTTGTATCGTGAAATTCATAACGGAACCTTTGAATGTCATTGCCGGAGAGTCTGACATTTTGGACGAAGAATGGAGTAATATTGACTACTTAAGTAAACTTTCCTTGTTGAAAGTAAGGAACTTGTTTACAAAATCCTACACAGATAAATCGTGTTGATGAGCAACGCGATGCTGTTCACAAAGACTATGTACCTAGCGTTCCTGAATCACTGAAACTCGGTTACTTTTTGCTAATACATCTGATTTACACTGCATTACCTGATAAGATAGTTAATTATCGAAAATAGATTGTCCTTTTTACAGTCACAATATAAAAGCGTATACATGGTGTGATGATCACATTGCCACCGAATATAGTTATGTAAATAGTTTCTGTTTAAGGCCGAAACTTGAAATATATAATAATAATTTTCAGCATGTATATTTCAGTACTTACATCAATGTATGGAATGACGACATTCTCAATTTACTACAAATATCAGTTTTTGAAAGCAAGGTTTACGAAAGACATAACATCTAATCCATAGATTTTACTTCAATAAACTACTAACATTTCGATTTATTTTGAGAAATATTCATGAATTGATTACAAAGCGTAGAATAAGTGAATATTATAACCAGATCAACATAATCGTCTAGTAGTTTAACTTTTTTAATTGAATCACATTTTTTCCTCCGTCTGTGATCCTAAAAAATACGATCCAGTAAATTCATTCTAACATTTTCCTTATTCCAAAATGTTTCTATTTCGGCATCTTAATAACTGATTCCATGTATATTTTATCATCAGATCCGATTTAAGTAAACTAATTTCCATTTTTACTATTTGTTTCCCTGCTGAAATCTAATTCAGCTATTTTGATTGAACAGATTTTTCAAACATAATCCCCCATGTCGTTTGGTAAGAAAATACTACACAGTTTTACTTTTTGCACGTTCGGCTAAGGTTACGAAAAGTTTTGATCAATTCTGAATGTAATTCAACCGTGAAAAATGTGCAAGTATCGTTTTTCAAAGGGGGTTCAATTCTTTCTATGTTTACTTTAAATTTTTGAGGGATAAATTTTTTGTAATCTTTGAAAGGTTGGACTAACATTCAATAATTCACAAAAAAACGATCAAATTTTAATCCTGGACAGGAAATCATAATCATGGCTAGACTTTGTTATTAGCCGTCTTTCTGATCATTAAATCTTTTGTTTTTTACTTAAAAAAATCGTAAAATACTAAATAAATACGCTGTAATCTGCATATCTATCACATCTAATAAAAATATTTACTCCGGGCGGTTTTTAAAATCATAAATTATCAATTTGGCTGCTGGAAAAATAACTTTCTAGCAAACATACGTGCAATCAATTTGATATCGAAAAAGAAGAAACAAGGCCCTTAATTATCTGGGTTTCTCCCACGTGGAGAATATTTATTGATACTATGCCATCAACATGAATTTGGTTCTATTATTTTTCATCTCAAGCATTTTAAAGAATTCTAAGCGGCATTTCTTCATGGCTCCATAAGTTATATCAATTGTAGATTTGGATACCTGAGAAATTATAACTTAATTAAGGGATGATATATTTTCAACTATATCTATTAATGTTTTTATAAATCAACTCACCAAAAATTATAGCATTTTATAAACACATCTTCAAAATTAAAACTGATATGAATCGACCTCTTTTTGATATTAGAAATAAAAGAACAATATCCCTGATCCCACTAATATAGAAGTTTGTAATGTTTTTTTTTAATATTTGATTGTACAAAGTTAATTTTATGTTAAATATTTTCAGATATAGTGAGTAACACATGTGTCTGTCCGATAATCGTAAGTCTGCAAATGATTAAACTTCTAATTATCAAATTTCAAAGGGAACTGAGCGTATATTTTGATCTATACTCAAAAATATGTTATGTAATTTAATTTACTTTATTACCAATCAATGGCAAACTTCGGACAATTTAAAGAGCTTAGGGGTCATAATTCAACGATTCCAACTGATATCATCGAATTGCGGCATAAATAGGTTGCAGTGAATTACGCACTGATCTTTTAGAACCATGGTAAGCCATCGCAGCTATGGGTCAAACTGATTTGGATTTCTATTAGATTTAAAAACAGGCTGCACTCACTAAGTGCTATTTTAAACATGATATATCACAGCGAACGAATGCCGCTTGGCACCGCAGCCTGCGAGTGCAGAGACGAGTGAGTTACTGCCATGCGCGTGAGTATAAAACTAACGTAGTCTGTGCCTGCAAAAAGTGAACTATCTGGGATGCAACCATGAAAGTGTCGCGCGTGTACAACGTCACAATTGCGGTCTACGTAAAGTCTGTAGGATAATTTACAGATGCAAGTTTTAACGCCTTTATCGACAGATATCAAAACAAAATATTTACAACCGATGTTTAGAGGTCTAAATCTCGTTCGTCGTTGGTTTTGTTAATGCGCTACCTCGGACCTGCTCATCTTGGATGTAAACAAATGTAGTAATAGATGATGACGTTTCTCATAAAAGATCGCTAGCTATTTTAAACGCTAGGTGTGATATCCACCGCCATAAGCATCAGTACATTAACATTTGTGGAAGAAGCACATATCAACGAGCCAAAAAGCCAAATAAATATTAAGAAACATTGTTTACTGAACCATGGTCAATGATAAGTATACACACACACACACACCCCCTCTTTGAAGCCATAGTTCACCAGTTGTTGATGAAACCAATTATTTTAATCAATAATTAACTAAATTGCCTGTTATATAACGATTCCATTGTTCATATGATCAAAGTTAATGATCAGTTTTCGAGAGTTAGTGTATTCCATTTTACTCTAAATAATAATATTACTCAAATTTAAAGTGAAAAATTGGACAAGACTGCGCAAGTCAATTGCATCATCGATGAGCTCATTAAAAACAATCTTCTAAATCCAAATCTGTTTTCGTCAACATTAATCTCATAATATCACTAGCTAACTCTTATATGCCCAGTTAGGTGAGTCAACGCAGTCTCCAATGGTTTTAAGTGTCGATAAAAGCCGTTTACCACCATCAACCAAATGTAATTGCCACCTACAGATTAAAATAATAGGATATTAGTGATACATCTTTCATTTACTACCCACATTTTCGTTTTAATCCGCCCTAAATTGCGTTTAGAAAATTAATTCCTTATGATTTCAGTCCGTCAATACGATTTTATGATTTTTTATATTGGTCATATAATTATTCATTATACTAGATTCCTAATTATTGTTTCAATAGTATATAAAAATTCCGTAATTGGTTTTCATATAATTTTGCCGATCATCCACGATAATATATCTGTTATCACCTGCTTTATAAGATGACCCACATATGTTCCATGTTTATCTTCGGCATCCTCGAAAGTCTCATATTTATGTCGTTGGGACCATTCATATACGTAATGATTGTGCCCTCTTTGTTCTCCATCTGCGCTGGACCACCGAACAGCCAAACCTGTGCGTTCTTCGGGATCCTCAATTTGTACTATAAAGATGAAAAATTTGAATACGGGGATACTACAGGTAAATTTATTACTATCCATCCATAATATTTTAACAATTAAAAGTTGAGGCACATCACACCTTCTTCGGGTTAATAATGTTCCTTATTTTGCCTCTACGATGACCTACGATCTACAATCTATCATTTATTTGTTCATTTAGCCTCATATAAGAACTATTTATCTTTAAGAATCAACTCAATTATGATTATGGAACAATTTAGTCCAAACAAGAATATTTTTCGACAATTAACTGGTTTCTCTATTTTGTTGTTCAAAAGAGTGTTTTCAAAGTTTCTGAAAGTAAGACTAAGAAACATACTTGATGTCACTAATTAGCGAATGAAGACGACTGGTAGTTGAAGGGCAGGTATATAATCAGCATGGATCTCAATAAGATTCGTAGTTGTTTCATTAATGGTTTAGTTGAGGGTAGTAGTGAATAACTATTGACACCTTGGAATGTGTTGAGTGAGGGGTAGATTCGATCCCTAAATTTTATTGTTGTCAATTCCCAATATCTCTACTTATTTCACCAAATAACCAGCATCATCTGGGTTTTCTTTTTTCCAGCTCGTCTCGTTTCTTTTAAAGAGATTAGATTTCGCGCCTTGTCGTTAACTTAAACGCAATCGACGTGTTTCTAGTATATTCGAATCTTTGATGCTCGAAATGACAAACCTCTGTCATTAGGCGTCCTGTCATTGTTGAAGAATAATGTAATCAATACATTTTTGATGATTGTTGCAGATTAAATAATACTGATGGATACAGAAAGTCAAATTTAA
This sequence comes from Thelohanellus kitauei, assembly GCA_000827895.1. Classification (NCBI taxonomy): domain Eukaryota; kingdom Metazoa; phylum Cnidaria; class Myxozoa; order Bivalvulida; family Myxobolidae; genus Thelohanellus; species Thelohanellus kitauei. The sequence continues at coordinate 19,241 of JWZT01003352.1, read as the reverse complement.
ATTCCATTCATGGGTCTTGTTGATTCTTTCTAAACCGAGAGCGATGGAATCATATTTTAAATCAAATTTGATCTCACTACAAGAACCGACAAACTGAAGACAATGACAATACCCCTTTTCGATATGTTGTCGACAGTTGATTCTTTAATTCGGCGCATCTCTTTTTCCTCAAAATTACTGAAATAGACAAGAGTCCACATTTTTCCGGGATCAATTCTTTTGACCATACAATAACATGTTTTCCAAAAGAAACTAAGCTTTTCAAATAGATCATTATGAATCACTAAATCATACTCAAAAACATTTGTTTAAAGAAACATTACCAATGACTCATTGTTTCACTTTTGCCCATCTTGGGTTTTTCCAGCGGGAGACTACGCTGACATTCATCTACGACAACATTTTCGTCTATTTGCTGAGTACGATTCTTTAGTGATTTTGTTGTAGTATGTCGCCCAAATTTCTATCAAATATATCCATGGATATCATGCAATAAATGGAGACTTATAAGGATTTAACTATTGTTTAATAGGTGCATTTATTGATTTGTATTTGTATAAGGTTCGGCCCATCATTGTTGTGTTTGTTGGTTGAGTTTTCAACAATTTAAGATGATGTTTTCCTTTTTATTATAAAATCATTTATAACATATCATCAATATGAGGTCTTTTCAAAGCTATCAGGGCTCTGGTGTTAATCTGCGCGGTTCTTATGGTTTTGAGTGCATTAGCCGCCATTCTTGGATATTTCGCGGGATTTAAAGTTCTCGGCGAAGGTATTATATTTTTGACGAGTAAAACATATTCTAAAATATAGTAACAGCGTTGACATGTCTTTCCATTGCGTACACCATCCAATGGTTCCAGTCAAAACGTAAGCTTATTTTCTGATATTAGTTTATGGTTCCTCTTTCCTAGACCCTTTTCCTTACCATGAGTTACGACCCATTTCCCAAAACCTCTCTTTCCCATGTCTACTGGCATGTCTCTACCCAACGATTCTGGTCTTTTTCTTGATGGGTTTACTCGTTACTTATGTGAAAATACCAAGATGAAGAACCAATTCAAAATTCCAAAATTCAGCTTAGAAAATGAGTTAATTTACTCCTACTTCGCTTAAAAAACTAATATTTGATTCGAAGCCTGAGCACGTTTCGTAAACAACCACTGTTCGGCCATGATTTATAAAACCTATCTCCCAGAATATAAGTCGTTCTGTAGTTGTTTCAAACTCTAGGATGTGAAAGAATTCGTCTTAATGGCTCTAGGCGTCAATTTGATGAATGTTTGGTTAGGTTTTGGGAATTTTGATCACTTTTTTGTATGATAATTTTGCGTTTAAACGTAATTTTATCAACTAAACTGCTCAGATCCGCTATCAATCGATCGTTTCACTGAGCTTGCTCTGATTTTTATATTTGAATATTACATACAAAATGATGGGTTTATCAGAATATTCTACAGAAATAAATGGTGCAATGATGGGAATGGATAAACTTTCTTTAAGGATGTATAAATACTATATCCTTACGAACGTATAAGCGCTGAGTGGTCTAGTCAGGCTACCACTGGGTGAGCATCGATGGGAGTTGGTTCGACTCATCAGGACTCGCATTTTATGTTACACTCCCAAAGAGAAATTTGGCAAATCTACACATGACACGATGATGATACATGTGCCATCCATACACCAATTTCCGTCCAAGATGGGCGACTTTCAGCTGATGACATTCTAAGGTTCCAACGTCTCATTTATTATAAAAAGTACATTTTAGAAAGATTCTTTGCTGTTAGACAAAATCAAATCTCATTAAACGACAGCAAAAATTCCGCTCTTGAAACTAAAGGAATATTCTCACGCCTCAAAAAAGGTTGAAACTCTATAAATATCAATTTACTTATAAATACACGTCGGAACCTTTGAATGTCATTAGCGGAAAATCAGCCAATGTGCAGGAAAAATGGTGTATATAATTGTACTAATCATTAACTCTTCATTGATTCGATTTATATTCTGTTTTGAAAGAAATGGCAAGAGCAAAGAAAAACATTTGATAACTTAGGGGAGTCAGAGTGGTAGATTTTTAAATTTAAGCTCATCGAAAAGTCGAATAAATACCGTGAAGAAATGTCAGATATGCCTCCGATATAATTTTAAGGCGATATCCTACAGTCGTGTTGTTCTTTAGCTTTTAATTCACATTAATGGATAACAAAGATCCATTAATTCGTCAAATGGTTGAAAAACCCTCCTTGGGCAAAGACTCGTTATCTTTGAATTATTAGAATTTCCAATCTATCGAAATCCCTCTAGTTCAACACCGGTTGAATCCGTAATTGCTCAGTCGTCTCTGTTTAAAAATTCAATCTCCTAACTATCATCTGAGATCAAGATCTCTTTTCACCCTGAGGTTCCTGTGATACATTCTATAGTCAGTTGTATCAATATTTTTATGTGTGAACAATCTCAGCATTAGGAATCTCATAAAGGATTTATTAGAAAAGGGAAGAAATTACTCTCATCATCTGTGCAAATTGCCTGTCAAAAGGTTTTATGATTGGTATTTAACAGAAGACGTGAACATGGTTACATTATACATCCTAGAAACCTATAATATTTTCAGAGAAATAGAAGATATTGTTGGTGTGCTTGATGATCACCAAATGGGTAGTACATGGTTCAACAGATAGTCTAAATGTTAATTAAAATGCCATATATACAACAGAAGGCACATTACAAAAACTGTTGGCTCGAGTTTAGTACATAAGGGTTGTCAAAGAAAGTATGTACACAATGACAACCAATGGCGCATAACAGTATGACACTTATTTCACGAGTTTATACGTCCGTTTATAGGAACGCATATACAGAAAAATTCACGCAAAAATAAAGAAATTTTGTTCAACGAAAATGTTGGGCCTTAAAAGAATGGGAGAAGTTTGAACGATTTGTAATATATCAGCGCTATCAATACTTTATATATTGGCGGGTTATTTAATAAAATGATCATGTTAAGATATTAAACAATGATGATAACTAGTTGCAACTATGTGAAAAATAAATACATTTAGTTAAAACATTGTGCGCTTAATATTTAAAATTACAACTTCGTTCAACCTAAATTAATACATTTATTTAGAAGTTTCTTATCAACGACGTGGAAGCAGTTTTAAAATCTGAAATCGTATTGGAAGCCATACCGTGGAATTTCAGTTAAGCGGAATTATCAAGACGTAAAATTCGAAGGGTAGAATTACGTCGATTGATAGTGAATTTCGACCTTGATAGAAGATAGACAAACAAAGTATATGCAGATAAATGTTTATTAATTCGCATTGGTAAATTCTCATTGTGAGGGACAGATTGGAAGACACGTTAATATTAATCTTCTCAATTCAAATGACGCAAATATTACGATTATCATGTCAATCATGTCACAACAATATGGTGCATCCAGAAGCCGTTTTTAGGATATGAGCATACTTCGATTAAATTATGATAATTTTATATGAAAATCAACCATATTTTGAAGAGAAACTATGAGTTTTTTAAGGCTTTGGTCAAAGCAAAGATTCATCATATGACGTGAACACCTGTCACATATTATCTGAGCGAAATGAAATTCTTGTCGGCATAATGCGCATTTTTATCCAAGTAAAGAAACATTTTGGGTATAAAAAAGAGTTCTGATGAGAGATGACGTAAATCGGAGAGCGAAAGACTTGCCAATTCGATATAGTCTTACTCTCGAGTTAATTTAACAAATCTTTCAACACATACCTAACATTATAAAAGTCTGATTCCTAAATTTGGGAGCATGTTACAAAATGAAATGTAATTTTTTTGAAAACGCGGGTAGGATTTATTCAGATTTTTTTCAAAAAATGATCAAATTTAATTAAAAAGCCTTTATCGTCTTGAATGTGCCATATTTTTAGATAAAACTTGAACATTGAAGAGTACTTTTGGTCGTTAGTTAAATGTATCCCCTGGTTTTTAAAGCAGACATACAGTCGTTATCAAATATATTGTGTAGTCATTCACATCAATCATAAACAATTTGATATCTGTCACAAAGATTACTACTCGAAAAAAAGACGTAATACTGAAATTCAATTAGTTTAAATCGGCCTTAATCGGATAAGGTTCATTGAATCGGTTGTCAATGATTAATACGCTGATGAATGACTAGATCATCATAAAAATTTCAGGAATACCAACATCAACACTTTTATTGAACCGTCTATGATAATCAAAACGTGTATGCTATAAATTATCAGATGCTATATAAGCCTATTATTTAAGGAGCGACGTAACTGAAGTGATTATCTCATAACCCTTCTGGGATCCCCGAGATCCAAGTTAAGATAATCGTCTTTTGAGAGTAAAATTACTCCATTTTTTGCTAAAAAATAGTTTTATTCTAGTTTGTCATTATAAATGCGAAGCTTGCAAAGTCAGTGTTCACAACATGCTAGAATAGGTCGTTGAATTCAATCTTTAATGACCAGGTAAGTTTTCGGCAGACTTAAGATTAATATTATCGGATGACGCATGAGTGTCTGGTTGGGCGTCAACAGTCTTCGATTGTAGACGTGTAGATAACATTGAGTGGTTTCCATCAATGAATTAATTGCACCAATTGGATTACAAATAATGGGAATCTTAGTAACACGTCTTTAATTTAATACGCAGGTTCTCTTATTAAGCTCCTCAAAATGGGGCTGAAAATATTGAATCCTAATGATTTCAGTGACTAAAAAACGATTAATTGAGATTTTTTATCTTCGTCACATAATTGTTCGTGACAAAAGATGTCTTGGAATTCAATGATATTAAAAAACGCCCATTTTTAAAAATTTAATTTGCCGATCATCCACGATATTATATCTATTTTCCTCGCCTTATTAAGATGACGAACCATTGCTCCAATTTCCTCTTCGTTTGCCTAGAATCTTTCATTTTGGCTTCGTGTGGAGCATTTGCATACGCTCTGATCGTTCCCTCGTTTTTCGATATCTGCGCTGGACCATCAGAAGCCCAACCTTGTGCGTTTTTTGGAGTCATCAATTTTTATTACAACAATGAAAAGTTCGGATACTGGGAGACAACAGGTAAATTTTATTATTTCCATCATCAATAATTTAACAGTTACAATTTCGTTCGCCTCACGCACTTTTTGGTAGAATTCTCATTATTTTTCCTCTAACCTGGGTCATCATCCTCAGTAGCAAACATGGATATTCTAATTGTTCTTATGGCCCCATATCATTCATTCACATCAAGTAACCAACTAAACTCTAATGATAATAATAGTTTCTCTCATCAAGAATTGTTTTAGACAACAAACCTGTTTCCTTATATTTCGTTATCGAAAAGAGTGTTTTTAATGATTTGGGATTCGGAGGTAATTAACCTAAATGGTATGACCAATTAACGATTTGAGGCGACTGCCGTCGGAAGAGAGCTACTCCTTATACATAATTATAAAATTGGTAGTTTTATTGTCTTATTTTAAAAAAGAGAGTGGTGAACAATTATTAGCATATAAAATGGTAGCGATAGGAATGATCCGATCGTTATATATTATAGTTTTCACTCTCGAATATCTCATTATGCCATGGATTGAGCTCCACAATATCTCAATTCATTTTACATCTTCGTCTGATTTCGTGAAAGATGTGCTATTTCGAGTCATGGATTTAACTGTAATATATTTAGCATAATACTGATATATTCCAATCTAAAAGTGTTCAAATGTCTCATTATTGCCATTCTTTGTCCGTTTCTTAAACAACCGTTAATATAATCAAACTCCTATTCATTATGGTCGTAGATTGAAGAATACCGATTAAGAACGTACCTCAAAATCCATCAAGTTTCTTTCCATGCACTATGGTGGTTGATTTTTGTTAAGAAAAGCTTTCCAATGATATTTTGATTTTCACTTGATCGGTATGCCTCCATATACCAACTAAAGACAGCATCCCACGCATTTATCTATTTTTCTCACATCTTTTGATTTATTCATTTTTGTTGTTATTTCACCATAAATGACGTCAGATATTCTCATATTTATGATATTTTTGTTTTGCTTCGCAACGATATGTACGGCTAAAAGCAATAAACTGTTGAGACATGTACGGATTAACCGATAATGTATACTCATACCCAGTGTGTTAAGTGACCCTTCACATATATCATCGTGACGCCTTCACCTTCCCTACCATTTTCCAGGGGAGGAATTGTAAAACTATTTACCTGTAACCATATTTTCGGCTGCTATTTTTAAAATTTCATTATTATTTTATTTTCTTCCAGTTGAAATCGAATACGGCGCTGAATGGCAGACATAATAGAGAGTACTAAGGATTCACCTTTTTTTAATAGAATCTTAATTTATTGGTATGTATTTAAGATTCAGCCCATATCACTTTATAGAAATGTACATCTGGTTTTCATCAAATGATAAATAATTATTTATTTGATATTTTGAATGTATCGTATAAAAAATATCACTAACGTTAGTTCTTTTCATCGTTATTAGAGTTATGGTCTTTGTCTGCGCCTGTCTGGTTATTTTGAGTGCATTTGCGGCGGTTCGTGGCTATACGTGCGAAACATGTAAGATCCTCTTTGTAGGTATCATATTTTTGACAAGTAAAAGTTATTTTGATATATAGTGACGGCGTTGATAGTTCTTTCAATTGCTTACACCGTCCAGTGGTTCGAGTCAAAACGTAAGCATGTTCTCTGATTTTAGTTTATGGTTCCTCTTTTCTAGAACCCTTTCCTTTCCATGACCTACGGCCCATTTCAGAGAATCTCGGGTTCCCTTATTTTATGGGCTTTCTCTACCCAATGATTCTGGTCTTTTTCTTCATGGGGGTCCTCATTGCATTTGAAAAACGAGAAGAGGGCACACAAGTTCAACAATTTCAAAATTAAGCTCAGAGAATATAGAATGAATTCATTCTAGTTCATTATAACAATAATATCTGATTCTTTTTTCATTTACATGAATAAAAACAACAACATTTTATCAGTGCGGTTTCAAAGCTAGCTCTCCAAAATTTAGCTTTTCGGAAATTTTTATAAACACTCAGATAAAGAGAAATTTGTTTGAAAAGCAGTCGATATCCATTTGAGGAAATGTTTGGTTGATATGGTGGCGATACAAATCGATTATGCATATGATAAAATTTGGTGCAGAAAATTTAGAAAAATGATGGATTGTTTTCTAGAAATTCTGAATATGGCCGCATCGTTAGAAATAGGCCAATCGCTTCATGGTAGTCTG
>JWZT01003344.1:142325-178497 GCA_000827895.1 Thelohanellus kitauei | reverse complement strand
ACCATGGAGATTGATGGACTTTTCTCATGAACCTTTGTTGTCCAAAATTCAAGGAGAAATAACGATATTCGTAGTGGATCTTGCCGAGACGATTTATCATGTAAAAATTGCCATGGTCGGAGCCCTAATAAACCAAAAGTTAAAAAAATTAAAATTAGAGAATATTCAAAACGAACGAGTAAATATATATAGTCAATTTACTCAAGCATTCATCTTCTGGTAACTGCTTTTACTTTTGAACAAACATAATTTATACCTTTTGCAGAACAGAATCATTTGGAAGATTAGAGATGAAAGAAGATAGATGAATGATGATCCAACGAAAACATAGGCTGCAAACAACCGAATATCTTGGCTGCCTAGGTTTTTGGAATCAAGAATTGATTTAATCCTGAACTTGAGTTTATAAAACCAAAGCGAAGATTTTGCGGCGTAACCCGATGCGTAACAATACACAACTTGACTTAGAAAAACAGATTTAGACCACGCAGCCAGTCGATCATCATTATCGAACACATCCCAAATCTCCCTCATTGTCGCATCTCCAAAGCCTCCATGTTTTCGAACGACAGCTCTAATCAGTGACTGCACTTCAGCAACTTGTAGATGATCTATTAAGTATTCGCATACCTTCAACAGCCTTTTTGTATGAAACATAGTCGTCTTTCAAATAATCCAACGCGCATGCAACAGGAACGATAAACGTTTTGTATTTATCTGGCCCTTTGAACAAGTGTCCCACAAAATATTCCGGCCAAGTCAAATAGTTGAACGAGCGAGGAACGAAACCACAATGTTCGTGTTGAATGTATAGAGTTGCAAGTTCATCGAATATAGTATCTATTTCCTCAAAAGTCAATCCTGAAAATAATAAAGACTTACCTCGCTTGGAAAACACGTGCTTCAATAACTGCGCAAGGTTGGAATATGTGAGGTTGTCTGAATCTAAAATAATGCCAAACGTTTTCGTAGATGCTCCTCGCTGCCACGCAGATGAACAGGTTCAAGATAAAACTCAGAGTCGCTTTTACAGTAATCAAGCGATTTCTGTTTGTAATAGTCCAACAGGAGAAGTAGTTCGCGGCCTACGTTTTAGGATGGATTACTTGTTTCCATTCGTCCTTCGAAGAGCCACGCAGGAGTCAATAACAAACACAGAGAAATGAAGAATGACTTCATAAATAATGCCAGGCTTTTGTAACGGATTAACGTTCGTTTTTACGAGTATTATTCAGGTTTATAAACGATCGATTACGAAGATTCATCATTAGTTTTTCAATGTGTAATTTTCAATATAATCCGTATAAGATGCTTAATGGTTGTACATCTTCTTGTGAAACACAGGCAGAGCCTCTAATTGTATTACTAGACACAGATTTCTATGAAATAAATATGTCATAGTCAAAGTTTAATAGTGTGATTAGGCTATATCTTATGAGCATTAAAAATCAGCGAAAGTCACTTAATTCACAGCTGCGTAATACATGAAAGGTTTTTATATTCGGAATCCAAACAAAAGTGTGATTTGTAAAGTTCAAAACAATATACACATTAACATTCAATCATTTAATAAAATTAAGGCGCCGCAGCTTTAGCCTGCATGACTTCTTACTTACGTCATCTAGCTTATGACGTCGAATCACGGTAACCTAAGTAAAATATTGTATTCCAAATGATGATTTGAGAAACAGCGCGTAATTTTTTCTCGTAAAGGCGTAGAGACATTGCATTTAAGAACACTTTTTACCTCACATAAATCGTCATAGATCGATGATTAAGAATTAGCGAATGAGCAGAGACTTAAAGTGATCTCGTATTATCGATTCTATTTAATGTGCGTAAACCTAAATTAAATGATTGCAAGATGCTTAAATGGTAGTCAAAGTTAATGTAGTTTGATGAATTTACGTTCGCGCTTTTTCGTTTATAACCGTTCCACTTCAGATTACAATCTGATTTTACTCCAACGTATATTTTTCTGGTACTATTCATTCAAATATCATCTTTACTTAACTCTTCGATTGCCACAATCTCTAATTGACATATACGCTAGTGTTATTAAATTCAAACAATTTTTTTGACTACGAAATCAAAAAGATTTTCATGATTCATTGGCTAAAATTCATTTTTACTCCTATCTATAATCATGCGACATATCACGAATGATTGTGAGGGATATATCCACTTAAACAGTTTTAATGAACAAACTATATAAAAAACCATGATATAGACTTCGAGCGTTTATCTAACTGTCATGGTGGGCTGAATTATATTCAACATCAATACAAAAAGCAAACCTGATCATTTGAGAATCGAAGTGATAGGTCTGATACATATCAAAACATCACTGAGCCACATTTTTGAAATCATTAAGATAATCATTCAATAACAGTTTAATGATCGTTTTCATCAATCTTCAAATAACGCTTCAATATGGATAAAATTAAATCAGACTACATTTTTATTCGCACTTCCATAATATTGCGCTATCTTGCTTTAATATGATATCAAAAACAAAAAATCTAGCAATGTTGGAATAATGGCATTTCTTTTGATTAATTACGCAATACTACCATGTAAGTTGACCTGTGTATTATGGACCAAAATTAACGATAGCATAATTTATCAGGGTGTTAACGCGACCAGGGTACAGGGCTTCCAGATCCAGTTCCTCATTGTTTTCTTTCAAAAATATTGTAACGAACCATCATTCATTCTGATCATTTATTCGATGTGCTAAATACAGGGTTGTCAAATAAAAAATGGTCAAAATTTTAGTTCATTAAAAATCGTTGAACTTCAATGTTTATAATTATATAAGCAATTGTCTTAAATGGTGTGGTTTTACAGTAGGCATATCAACCTGTAGAGTTGAATTCCTTTGAAGCCTATTTTAATCATTTTGAAGAAATACCTCGAACTCTACTGTCTTAAACCTTTTGGACAATCTTGTATCAAAACGAAAAAATACCTTAATGACAGCTCCCCCTGTCAAGATCAGAGTACAATTCTTGGATTTGATCGAAACAGTGATACATTAAATGACACCTTCTGACTGTGACGGGTATTGTCGAAACATGTTAAAATACAATCAATTTGTTATTGTAGATAACAAATTGGCGAGAACATGAACTAATTTATTTTTTCATCCAAATATGATAAAAATGTAAAAAAGTAAACTTGAAGGATTTTATCTGGAAACCCTATTTTGGAGATTGAATGAAAGAATAAAATGTCAAATGGTTTAATTTTTCTTGAAATAAATAAGGGACAGCCATGGTTAAGACATTGATCATCTTGAGCGGGGAACCATATATTTTAAATGAATATTATTAGTGGCAATTGAACGGAGAATATTAATATTTTCAAAAATCGTAAACTTACGTAAAAACAACTGTTAATTTGATTTAATGTATATTTATTATTGTTATACTGGTTTTTGCAATAAAAATGTGTTGGTACTGATAAATTAATCTCTTCAGACAAAGTTCAGAAATATTTTAAAATGTTCAAATACACAAATATAAAATAAATGGACAAAGTTTGCCTTTAAAATTGGATTATTTGCTTTCTTAAATGGATCTTTGTGTAGTTAATTCCCTATTTGTTAAACAATTTCTCACCAAATTGTTAAAATTCTCACCTGGAAAAACGAATAAACATCGTGATTAGTTAATTTCTGTTTAATCATAGATATTGGCATTTTTTTACTCGTATCCATGCCATATATACTGGCATTCTATATGGTCCATTTCTCAATCCCTGAAACATTTTTATTCCTATAAAGCTGATTGTCAGGGTGGATCGAACATCTCATCGAACTAACGACATCAATCATGAAAGACGGAAGGTTGTGGACGAGTAACACAAGAAAATCTTCGAGCAAAATCATTCACTGAGAATAGTTTTCTTCAAAAATCACTTAATGACGAGGATATTAGGAATGAATAAAACATTTTATTTAATATTTTATAAATATTTGATTTTGTTAAATATACAGCGTTATTCAGCCATTTTTCCGTTTTGTTGAATCAATTTTCATCACCTGCTTCGCTCAGCTGAGATTTCTCAAAAATTTTGTTAAAATGGTGCATGAAAACACAAATTGGAACAAAATAAATTGTTTCAATTTGAATGCTTTGTATGCAGTGCGGTAGTTACTTTTCCATATTTCGGTAAGAGCATATATCGTCTGCCGAAGTTATAGTAGTTGACGCTTTTTCAATCAGGTCAAAAAACTTGTTCAGCGTTTCAGGGATTCTCCTGCGCAACTGTCAGCTTCAATTAACAAAATAAATTGTCGATCGTGTTCAGCAATGGATTGTACTCGGGCAAAAAAAATAGGAAGTTACCGAAGGCAATGCTGAAACACCGTACCTCGATCGAAATTCGGTAAAAGTAAAGCAAGTCGGCATCGTTGGGACATGCGCAGTATAAAATTGGAAAGTATCGCGGGAAAGTCGATTCGTGAACTGACAATTTCGCATTTATCGAGCGAAGAAGCCTGCATCCAGTTTTTTTATAGAAGTGGGACTTCTAAAATCGGACGTATGCGGTGTCTGTTCTCATAAAATGTCAAAAATAAACGATTCTAAAGCTAAGACTAGTATTAATTATTAATTGTTGGAATACATTTATTATTGTCTCGCGTGTCGAAAGAAAGTTAATCCTTGTAGAAACACCTGGTTTACTAAAAATAAACTATCTTTTTCAGGCAATTTACTATTGATTTATTGTTGGGCCCACGATTTTTCAGTAGAATTAGCTGTTAGAGAAACACAACTTTAGAGGCCCACTGTCATTGATTATTTTTATTTCATTCGGTAATCGCTGTTTTAATGACAGGCAAGTATGCACGGATTGTATAAATGATAATCGAGAAGTAATCGGTGGACCAGGAGTCGAGGTTGAAATAGACGAATCATTATTTTACAGGAGAAAATACAACAGAGGCAGGATCTTGGGATGTGGGTGGTTCTTCGGAGCAGTTGAAAGACATGATCATTCAAAGTCATTCTTAATGGTTTTCCCGAATCAAAAAAAAGAAACCTTGATCCCAATCATTAGAGAACGCATTGCGAGGGGATCGATAATAATTTCAGACTGCTGGAAGGCATACAACGAATTAAGTGAATNAATTTGATAACTGATCTTTTGATTGACCCACGACCCCTGTGTTGATAAATGCTAGTGTCAAATAAGTAATCAATCCACTGATTGAAAATGTAATCATATGTCCATTCTCTTCCAGTAAATATCTTGCGACTTTCAGGGTAAACTCATTTATATTTTCTGCCATCATCAAACAAAATAAATTTAAAAAGGGGTCGAGTAATCTGATATTAATCAATTAACTATAGTTATATGATCTTCCGTAATTATAGTAAATCTAAATTCTTATTCCATAATTAGCTTATCAAAAATACTCTGATAAAATATATGGCGGAATATCAAAAATCGAACACCGACAAAAGTCAACTTTTTTAATATTTTCATGTTCCATTTGAATTAAACCATTAACTAACCAAAAACTATCTAATTATCACCATTTTTAAATAATTGTTCGGTATTTTGATTTTTGAATGATCAAACGTTGGTGAAAATATCTTTTCGTGTGTTATCGTCTACTTGTAAAAAATAATGTGTACATAAATATATAGTAGCTTTTGTGGAACTCCGCTCATACCTCACTCATATTTGCCATATTTATGATTATATTGGACCACCGGTAATCATTATTAATAGTTAATTCATTTATAATGATTTTAATATGATATAAACAATAGAAATTAATTTGCATCAGGCAGATTTTCTGATATATGAATTCCTGCACACTTAAGTTAATTTTTGATCGATCATATTTTTCTAATTTAACATTATATTTTATGTCCTCTTTGAAAAAATAGGCTAAGTATTACATAGACAAATGATCTTGAATAAATACTTCAAAAACAAAATATCATATATGTCGTTAATACCCAGTAAATACTAGGTTGGGATGATTTCAAATTTAACGATTTTGGTTGTGTCGTTTCAGCATTTACGAAAAGTTAAATTTATTATATAATTTCGAGGAACTAGAATTCAATCTCTACCAACCCAGAAGCGGCTAATTTATTATCGATTAGACATATCTAAAATTAATAATTAATTTATATTCCTTATATTGGCAGGCATCATTATCAAAATTGTGAATTTTTCTGATTTTCATTTAAATAAATATTTTGGTTGATAAGAAAATAATGTGTTGTATCGATTTGTCGTGAATGATGGTCAATGTCGTTTTCAAAAATCATTGTTTTTAACATTTATTTATACACCTTTTCAACTATATTTGTCTCACTGTAGATATTCAAATCTATGTCAATGATTTTTGAATATATTTCCGTCTTTTTCCGTACCAAATATTGGCAAATCATCATCTACCATTCAATTAAAAATGTTTGTGATGTTTTATATGATTATTTGGACGACCTAACGAATGATTTATGCGATTACATAATCAACACGCTACAATTTTCATTGATTCATGATTTCTACGATAAAAAAAATTTCAAATCTCAACTCAGAATCTGTTTATTCGTCTTAAACATAGCAGAACGAGTAAAAATAAAATTTTTAGAGGAAAACCGATTATCTAATAATTATACTTGTTATTATGACCAAAAAACCATATAAGACACTATTCTTTGATAAAAGGAGGTTAAATTAAAGCAGATAGAAAAATTGAATCCTTAGCACATTTAATACAATTAATATATCGGGTTTCGGTAAATGGGCGTAAATATTTAAAACTCAGATTAAAACCATATTAAATGAAGTATTTGTTAAAATGAAATCCAAATGATCGAAATATGAATAATTTGTCGATTCTGTCTCACAGAACAACTCAACATACTTTATATGTTTTAAGGATATTTGTTACAATTTTATGATTTCAATTTATCAATTTTGATAAATAATATAACACTACCCATTGAATATATACATGCGATTACTTTTAACTGTCAGTGTATATGGAATCACACCTTAATTAATTATTGCGATATCATTCCAAAAAGCGACATACATCGAAGCCCTTGTCTACATTCATTTTAACTACAAAATAGCTATTTTTAACATTTTGAATTCATTGAACACTTCTCAAAGAGCATTAGGACTGAAATTTTACTTCAATTTTGTTTAAGTAACTAAAAATATGGAAATATAACAAATCAGTGGTATTCAATTCATTGAAGCTTAATCTGTTTTGTATCTCGAACATGAATACCGTGCGTTATGAACTGAACATAAAGATAAAAATTTTACCTATTAAAGCTTAACGCCTTCATTGGTTTATGATCGGATTTTAGGAAAAATCAAACTATAAAAAATTGATATTATTTTAAACAATTCTAAGGAAACAACAAATTATGTTTTTACATAAATTACCACAGGTCATAAGAAAAGGATTTTAGAAAGTCGACCATGTGAGCAAATATGAGAATGCTGAAAAAAACTATTCTCTTTACTAAGCGAACAAGGTAGAATTTATATGTAGTATAAATACAAATGAAGTCTGAAACACGACATTCCATGGTGCTGGCAATTATTTCAGATCTCTAGATATTTATATTTTCGGTAGAAATAGACGAAACCTTCAATATAAAAAAGCTCAAATATGTAACGAAATGGAATTTTGAAAATTTAAAATGATTGTAATTTATATGTAACTAATCTGTGACAAGTTTAGCCACTGATTAAATATTATTAAATATTATCATCTTTATGCAAAATCGTATGTTTCAGATTTTTAAATATTTTTCGAAATTTTTCTCCGATGATGAAAATTTATTTTTAGTCAATTGTTTTGTGTAATAAATTAAAAAAAAGTTTTATTTTGATAATTATAAGAGTTGTGATATCCATGTTATACCTCGTGCTTTGATGACGCTACACATAAAGATGAATGTGATGATTTTGGTTTAACATGCGCAGTTGCAATTTGAATATTAATTCCATAATGAACTCTAGAAATTATTAATTAAATATATGATCAAAATCGAATCTGTTTAAAAGTCATGCAACAGCACAAAACCAAAACACCCCGATTTAAATTTAATTATACTTTTTAAATGTGCATAATCATGGAAAATATTATCGGTAATCAATACAACCCAAAAATTGGTAACAGTATCAAGATTTTTAAGAGAATAAAAAGTTATTTTGTTCAGCAATATATAGAAAAAAAGCGAAAATCTTCAAAAAAGAAAATAACATGCATGTTTAAAATTTTTTTAAATAAAGACAGTTCAAACATATCCTTAATGATGATTTATCATATTTCTTATATTTACGTAAAAAATACAATGATTGAATAAAAACATTAAATAAAATAGGTTCTAATAATCAGTATTTTCTATTTGGTTTTCGAGTTACGATTGAACTGTAAATGTTTGAAAATAAAATAATAAAATTCTAATAAGCATTTCAAGAGCCATTTCAAAAAGTTATCTCATTTCTGACTTTTTGTTATAAGAGTAAATCCAAATATCGTATATATCAAAAATGTATATTAATAATTGTCTATGGGACAAATGGGTAGCATACATTTTGGAAAATGTATTTCTAATTTCGTAAAAATATTTTTCGAACTGTGAGTTTAATTGTCTTTAAAGAATTAATCAATAAATGTAAAAACATCATCAGTTATTGTATCGTTCAGATCGTAGTTGTACATATAGTATGTTGAATTTTACCCGAATACTGATGTTAGGTTCGTAAGAAATCGTGAACTGATCATGTATTCCAGTATTTCGTTCTCAGATAACTATATACGACAACTGAGAACTTTGAAGTTGGTCAAAATTTTCTTACGACAACGATATCGATTTCCGAAGAATATAAATTAATATTTCAATAATATACATATATTTAGCAATTATGCGCATGTAAATATTTGTGTGATATTCTAAATCCGTAGTACCTAAAATTTTGAGATTTTACCTACATCTCATTGGACATATCTTGAAGTTTCATTTTTATCAAGTTTCTTTATATCGCTTGGATCTTCTTTAGGCAAAATGAGAGTAGCTAACAATCAAAAATTACTCTCAAGCAAGGTATGGCAACTTTGTGACATCAGGCATAGAGGGCAGTGTGAATGTTTAGGAATTGAGTGCCTTATACCATCGTGATCTCTATATTGAAGGTTGCCAACACTGGATGCGACCGTGTATAGAATATTCGAATGTGTGCATCACAATTGCTTCTACGTGAGGTCCGTTCAGTAATCTCTCGGTGCTGGTTTGATTAACTGCTAGAAAAATAAAACAAATATTCAAGTTGTGGAAAGCAATATGTTGTCTTATTCAATATATTTCCAAAGTATGAAATTCTTTTTAAATGAGTCGGTTTAATTAATGTCTAAAAATGAGTAAGAAATCCGCAAAAATTAACTAACTTTCTATGCGCACACTCTTACGCCTTTTCAGAATGAGATGCTCGAGATAAAATACAAAAATCTCATATGGCTAAGTATATGCGCAGTTGACAGACGGTTTTATTTGACAATGTCATGTAACTTTATATGAATTAAGAGTAATAGATTCTAGAAATTACAAATCTAAAGTGTACAGATAATCCTCAATTATGTTTAAAATGAACATGTTTACTCATACGATAATCAGGAATTTTTACATTGTTGATTTTCAATATTTGAATCCATGAAATCTTTTAAGATTGTATAAAAAATATAATAAAGTCAACTCTGCTTAAGTGCACAGCCTCGGGACCGAAAAAAACGTGCACCTAACCAGAGTGTGCGCTTATCCAGAGTTGACTGTAATATTGGAAGATCTTTCCATAAAAATGACTTTTGAATGTATCAACGAAGTTTGAAACAAAGCAATATACAGCTTCGATGCGCCTTGATTTAGTTTTTTAACAAATATTATGTCTGAGGAGCCTAGCTTGAGTTCTATAAATTTTTGTGATGTTTTGAAAAACAAAAAATAATTTAATTTTAAATCGGAATAATTTGAATACAGTGAGCTAGTTATTATTCATTATTTGCAAATTTTACACAGTTAAATCAGGATAAAATTAATGACGACTTAAATTTATTTCAAATAATTGTTTTGCGTTTATTCTCCCAGAGAATGAATATTAATAGCGCTGTATAGCTGAGTACGAAATTGATTGAACTGAGCAGAAAAATGGGTCGATCAGCATAGTAGTAAGTGAAAACCATTCGATTTCGAATAAGATATAATAAAGAAATTGAACAAACTAAAACGTATATATGTGTATGAAATAAATGATCGGAATTAGATTATGAGGATGATTTTTTAAGCTCGAAACCTTATTGTTAGAACCAATATTTTCAGACATTTATATCTGAAACAGCTTAGTAGAGAACATACGAAAATCTTAATTTATGTGATCGGATGATGTTAAAATTAAGTTATCTGCCTTAAACAAAAATGATATCATTTCGATTCATTGATTGTGATTTTTAATAATCTATTAGGAGATAGTCACGCACAATCTATTCTGCTCAATATTTTTATTCTTAATCACAGCGAATTCTATTTTTAAGAACTATGACAAAAGCGCGCAATCTCAAAATTTTCAAAAAACCGTTTATAAACAAATATTATCTAAATAATTGTAATCAGTGGAATGAGCACACTTTTTATCTCTTGAATTGAACACAATTATTTTGATGTATACTGTTTAAATTAAAAGTAAAAAATAAAAACAGTAGGAAAATTTGGACATTAAAGCTATTATGAATATAGCCATTATAAACGTACATTAATCATAGTTATAGGGTATCTGTTTAAAAAAATATTCAATATAAGATTTTTTGTGTGTTTGTACAAAAACGCGATGAATGGTTTTGTAACAAATAACTTTACATACAAAAAAGCGCTGCCGATTTTCCATGGCTCGATTTAGCAACTTGATAGATATGACCAGTTCTCCTTAAACTAGAATGAGGATACATGGATGATGTCGTTTATAAATGCACCATCTTTGAAAATTTGGTGAAATCAGTTTCATTTTTGATGAACATATTATTTATTTGAAAGAATTCTAAAAAAGCTTTCAGGCGTATTTTTTTGATAAATCCGTATTTTGGTGAACGCATAGTCGATTCCGCGTTAGCCAGATTCACGAATCCATTCCTTTATTTTTTAGGTCTGATAATTATATAAAATTACACTCACTCTTTGAAGAAGATTCACAACGTTTTCGGTGCATTGACGTAAATCACATGCGGCTAAATTATCTGCTTCTAGTAGCAAAGGAAAAAAATCGATGCTTTCATGAAAGGATAATCATAATATTTCAAAAACTCAACATTTTTCATTATTTTAATGTTCGGTATTCGATAATAAAAAGTCGTAAATGTTCTAAGTTTTTCATATTTCGGATTAAACGGTAACTTCCATTGAAAATCGATAAAATATTCGTTAATAATCAGTTAAATACATTCTTGTTGGTAGGTGTCAATATAAACGTTACTAAAAAGGACGTATCTAAGTATTTTGGCCCATTCATTCAGAGTAGAGTGTTGAAGAAAATTGTCCAAGGCCTCGATTTTTGGAAATTCGACGTCATATTTTTAAAATGCTTTTTTTCGAACATTTTCAACTTTAGGGTTCGGATGAAAAATAGCTGATTCAACACTTACTGCCTTAAAAATTCGTTCGATTGAAAGACGTTTCAGCAGTCATACACCTTAATGTAGTTTGGATGCTCTATTTCTATCATTGAAAAACTGAAATTCAATAGATCGATCAATTGATGTTTCTCTGGACCACCCAGCATTTCGCTTATAAGAGAAAGTGTAATAATTATCCATGAATTCACTGATTGAAAACGTATTTAATCGTCCATGTTCGACCAGTAAATAAGTTGAGAGCTCAAATGTAAACACATTCAATCTATAGGTCATCAAAAACTTCGAAATTTTTTAATATAAGCGAGAATGAGTTGATTTGAGGATCACCAATTAACTCAATGTTAATTCACATTCGTAAATAATCGTAATAAAAATAGCCAATTCCTTTAAAGATAAAGATAAATATATCAAGATAAATTAAGTTAGGGGACAGAACATAGACTATTTTAGGCTAATCTTTTTAAGGTTATTGAATAATTTTTCAATATGTCTTTAGCCAATAACTTCTTCATTGAAAATAAACTACATTTATGACCATATAGTTTTTAAAAATTACACAAAGGATGAGTAATTTCGCAATCATCCTCAGATAATGAGAGTTTAATCAACGGTATGATTCGAGTATGACCATTCCCTTTAATAGCGCGTATACAAACGAATTTTTCATCTTTCAAGTATTGCGATGTATTCATGAGAAAGTCTCTAAACATTGAATCCCTCTGCTTTCCGCTTTCGATAAAAGCCATAACAATCTGAGGATGATCTTCTACTGATGATCTTTATGATGTTTCCAAAGGTTTTTGACATTTATTCAAATTGACAGCCTCATGCAGTCATTCTTAAATTTAAAACAAAAATATCTGACTGGTTTATAAAAGACTTTTTCATAACGTGAGTATCTGGTAATCTTTACGAATTTGGAAACAGTGCTGTCGATCCTAGTATAATAAAATCCGATTTTTTTTCTTGTTTTGTCTATTATTTTAGAAATCGAACGTTAAAGCATGAAAATTTGATGATTTTTTTCCAAATCGATGCAATGAAAGATCTGTGATTATTTATACGTTTGAATTATCAATGTTTAAAAAGTAAAAAAATTTTGTTTTGCCGAGCGCAATCAATATTTTATCATTTAATGATAATCTATTTAGATTTTACATCGAAAAATTGATAGCAGAGTTTCATGGGGTTTTTGCAGCGCGCATAATCTTTTCACTAACTCGTACAACCGTTTTTTGAGGTGATTTTATGAAATAAATTTTTTTCAGTCAATTTTAATAACAATTACATAATTATCGTCAGTAAAATGTAAGTTTAGTCATGGGCGCATATTGTAAATACCTTATGAACAAAATAGAAGAAATATGTGATGAAAAGCACAATCTAAGAAATCAAAAATCTATTTAAACTGTGATATTTGAGGTCGAAACAATTATTCAATCAAATATGAGGAAACGACTTTAAATTACAGTGTTATAATTCTCTAGTTCGATGACCACGCATCAAACATATAAAATGAATTGTAAATTCACATCTGAATCGATAATATCCTTAATCAGAGAAACGTATCAATAAAAGTAATTAGAAATCAACCACACAAACTCTAGAATATAAATTAAGAAAAAATCGGCTTAGAATTGGAAGGATCTATCTCGCATGATTTATATTTTGCAGGTATTCGAATAATATCTTTTTAAAATTCATTCAGTGGACCAGTCAGGCGGAGTTCTACCAAACTACACACCTAAACTTATTTGATATTCTTTGATCAAAATCCACCATAATGAATATATGAAAATAAACCCTTAAAATATCTATTTTTCAATGGAAGGAGATTGTTTCTTTGAGCCTCAGATATAAAAAGAAACAAATTTAAAAATATATGAAATATTTAGAGAATAAAGCTCCTCTATTAATAATTGTTTTTTTTTGGGTATTACTTATCGTCAACTGGGTGTGTGATGACAGAAAAATGGAGTATTAGCTTCTCGGTGCTTTTGTATATATAGAATAAAAAAGGTTTTGTAATTGTTAATCGCTGATGCGGGTTGTTATAACGAATATGTAATACATCTTGGCCATCTTCAGTAAACGGAAGATATGATCCACTCTCATTTATTTTGATTGAAGATACATGGATATAGTCATTCAAATATCCTCGTTCTGATACCATATTCGATAGATCAGCGTCATCTTGGTTGAAAAGACTACTTAATTGATGAAATTCTAAAAATGGCTTCAAGCTGATTTTATTATCGAATCCGAATTTCGGTAGTCTCAAATCCACTTTTTGTGGAAATGATTTATCGAACCATGATTCAAATGTTTTGTTCTGAATAATATACAAATATTACAGTCATTATTTTGAGAAGATTCTTTAAAGTAGAATCAAAATATGGTAAAACCACAGCTGCGTACAAATCATCTTCTTGTAAAGGAATAAAAACCATTGAGGCTTTCATAAATGGGTCATTACAATATTTCAGAATTTCGACCCTTCTCATCATTTGTACTTCCCTTTCAACATTATAAACGTCTGTGAATTTTTGTGACCTTTTTGTTGATCTAAGATGAAATGGTGTTTTCCATTGAAACCGTGTATAATATTGATTCATGACCAGTAAACTCAAATCTTGTTCATAAGGCTCATTTATATTAATTTGAAAAGAAATATCTTCAAGTCTTCTGGCCCATTCAAAGATTGTTGAACTCTGATTCTCTTTATTCTTAGGATCAATGTGATAGAATTCCATATTAATAGTTTGATGTGCAATTTGTCTAAAATTTTGGATGATAGGACTAGAATGAAAAATAGCTGATTTTACATTTCCGATCTTCAGAAATTCATCCAGTGTAAAAGAATCAACGCATTTATATTGCAAAAAGTATGATGGGTATGAAATGAGTACGAATGTATAATTGCATTTTAAGAAATCTAATAATTGATATTTTACTGGACCGAGAAGCCCGATATTGACAAGTGATAGTGTCAAGTAAGTAATTAATCCATTGACTGAAAACGAGGACAGATGATCATCATCCGCCATAAAATAATTCGCTAGTTTAAGTGTAAGATCATTGATAATATCAGCCATCTGTAAATATGCAACAATTAAATTGGAGAATTTCAATCCAATATCAATCAATTTGAAATGGATTCCACATAATTAATCACCAATCAGGTTATTAAAACCTTATGTTTGATCCTGGTATGCACGAGACAAATTTAAAATGGCATTTTGAGGTACACACAAAATACATTTTTATTTTGATTCAATCATAAAATAATTGTAACAGTAATTGCTTAATTAAACATTTATCTTCGATATGAGATAAATTCATAGACTATCAAAAATATTTCAATAAACCGTTACCATAATCAGAGCCAACCAAAATGCGGTTGCAGGAAGGATAAGACTATTCAGGAATTCATCACATCCCTTGTGATGTTCTCAGATTCCCATTCAAAAGGCCGATCTTTATATGATGATATTTAAATTTTATGATTGTGTTTATTGTATAAATTGTTTTAAAATTTATACATTATATCTTTTATGATAGTGAGCATGTGCATTTAGATTCACAAGTCGAATATGCACAGTCGTTGAATGAGATATTATTTGGCCTAACAGAAGGAATCTATCTAAAATTTATCATTTAGTAATATAATAAATTCATTCTTGGAACCTTTGAATGTTATCATCGGAAATTCCGGCATTTAGCTTGGGATATACTGTATTTCAACTTTGCGACAGAATATTTCTGAAAAAAATGTTTAACTAAAATATAGACCGAAATGTATATTTTCAATCAGAGACCCTTTTTTATAAGTTAAATAGTTTTCTATGTTTTTGGTTAGAATATAAGATCTTGATTTGTGTGATGTTGGTCCAGCATGTTTCAATTACTATCAAAAAGTTCTACTGCCATTTTCGATTGTCGTGACGTGCTCCCCTGTTTTTATTTAGATAATTGATTTTAGATGCCAAAGAAAAACGATTGTACAGATCCAATTAAATCGGACAGTTACTCAACACAGTAATCGTCTCATGATGATGTCCTTTATATGATATAAAACTTTTTCATTACAAAATGGTCAGAGAAATTTATTCTTGAAAACATTCGATTTTGTATACCATTTTCTAGACTTTTAGATTCAACGGGCGCCTTCAAGAAGTAGTGAATTAAAAGGAAAAATTGCATTATCGTATAGCCATAGCAGGTTCGTACACCTTCATGACCGTTTTCAAAGAAAACTCCGTCTTTTGATTTTTTAATTTCAGTCTAATTGTTGCAATTAGAAAACCTCTCAATTCCCTTGTCGTTTTTATAAAGTTTATACATTTTGCTTGCTGTAGAGATATTTACATAGGATATGGGTTTTATATCGAAAAAAATTTCCTCTATGTTGAAGCAATCATTAACCTGTGACCAAATGTCCTTTTTATGTTTATTTAACTAGTCCTGTTTAAAAAAATATCTTAAAAATCTCGAATTACTACTATAAATAATAACATAAAAATAAGAAATCTATTTTCAAAATTTGAAAATGGATATAAAGATATTCATTGTGTCGCCACAGGGGTGAATTTGATTGCACTATATGTCAAATTTATGGATCTAACTGTATTTTTATGCTATCTTCTAGTATAATTATTAAGAGTGTTTCTGAATAGTAACTATGACGACATTTATAAGGTTTTTGGTTCAATTTCGTTGTTTAGAAAAATATAGTTAACAAATAATAACTAAAGACATTCTAGGTTTAACAACATTCGTTCAAGTAACACTATCATTATTAAATGAATGAAGAATAAATATCTTGTTATTTCTATACCTATCGAGAGAGTCACAGATATTTCTAAAAGTTCATTCTTCCTACACCTCAAAAGTAGTTGTTAATTCATGCAATTTGATCCCTTCACAAATTTTTCCACTTTGAGAACATGTACTCGATTGGAGTTATAAACGAGAATATTGTTGTACTACTCAGTCGTTGGACCTCAATATGAAGCTCTTGTTTAACCCCGCAGCATTTATGATACACAACATTATTCATGATGAATCAACATCAACCGACTGGGCTACTTTCGAGATGATTCATCACGTCGCAAATTTAACTTTTTAAGCTATCTTTATTGTGTGGTCGATCGTTAATTTCGAAAAATGAACAGCCAGTGTTTGTCATCGCTCAACACAAGATGATATTTTTTTGATCTTGCATTTTTGTTGACGTAACCTAGAGTTGTTCCGACAAAACCTCGTCCTGTTTTGATTCTTAGTGACATTGAATCCAGCCTCATTTAAAAAAATATTTTCAGAAAGAAATTGTTCTTCTCTAACTGTGAACTTTTCGGAATACATTTGTTTTATGAGTCTAGTACTTTGATAGACCCTGTTTTAGGGATTAGAAGCAACAGATTTGTTAGAAGTGTATATCATTTTAAGAATCAAAATAATTGTTTGACGAAACAGCATATAACATTTCTCATTTATTCTGAGACATACCTTCTCAAAGAAATTGTGAAATCCTCATCAAGAAGATCTCTAATATATTTTTTAATAATGAGGGACATCTGTAATGGGTGTATTCCACCACTGTTGTTTTTCGAAACTTTCCTCATGTCGAAATTTGTTGATAATTCTTGATACAGTCGATCTAGGTAAATTCTCTGAATTAGATATTTATTGCTGTAAAGCTTCTAGGTTATGAGCCGCTATAATTCGTGCTCATATACCTTAATCTATTGTATTTTATTTGGTGAACATGTGTATACAGATGGATTGATGTTGTCGAAAGCTAAATAATTCCAAATTTATTATTTTAATGAAATTATTAATCGTTGGTATGAATGATATTGACGCTTTTCAAAACGACGAAATTAACCGAGAACCCTGTATGTAGCTTTATCGACATCGATAAATTGGCATCCATGTATTTTAACAGGTTTCGATATCGCAACACATCCTAGTTAAGTGACAAGTCATTTAAAACTGATTAATCTAATTTTTACATGCATTTTTCACTGGAATCCTATTCTCAAAAAATCCAAATTATATCCATTGAAAATATAAAGATCATGAATATTTACCCAGCCATCCATTGTAAAGGTATATGATAAATCGAAAATAAAGCCGTGTTATTCGATACTGCCAAAGTTGACTGAACATTGAACATTTCTACACTTCTAAAAATTGAAAGAATAAAATATGAAATCACATATTTCTGAAAATGAGGCTATCGTTCCGTGTAAATTTATTGATAAAAAATAGGACATATATTGAAAATTAAATTAGTTTAAAATCATAAATTCTGAAAATGAATTAAAGATAATTAAATGGTTGTACTATCACAGAAATATGTAATGTAAGATTATTTGTGCTTTTGTATAGATACAGTATAAATGGCTTTGTTACAAAGATCGACATGGATGCATAAACTTTGAGTATTGTGGGTGCATCAAATGGTACAAACGGAAGATATGATCCTCTTTCATCAATTTTGATTGAAGATATATGGATAATTTCATTGATGAATCCACCACCTTTAATCATTTTACTTAGATCGGCCTGACTTTCGTTGAACACACCCTCTAAGTGATGAAATGACAAAAAAGATTTGAGGCTGATTTTGTTGACTATTCCTAGTATGGGTAAATATAACGAGATTCTTTTCTTTTCAGAATTATAAAACCAGTTATTCATTTTATGACTCTAAAATCAATATCAATATTACACTCATGTTTCGAAGAACATCCTTGACGTTATATTTGTCGTATGGTATTACAAATGACGCGTAGATGTCTTCTGATTCTAATGGCACAAAAATTATTTTGGCTTTAGTGTCTGAGTCGTCGTAGAATTTAAAATGATTAGTGCTTCTGATCACATCTATTTTCATCTTTAAATTATTGATATCGGTAAATTTTTTTTGTGTATCTAACTTCACGAACGGCGTTTTCCATTTAAAGCTAGTAAAATAGTCGTTGATAATCAATAAACATAATTCTTCCATTTCCCTGTCAATGTAAATGTTACGAAATGGAGCGTTATTGTGGGATTTCCCCCATTCATTTATTTCATCATGTTGACTCAATAAGTTTCTGGGGTGTATTTTTCGGAATTCTATGTCATATGTTTCAAGCGCGATTTGTTTGAAAGTCTCAATTGGCATTTTTGAGTGAAAAATAGCTGATTTAATTGATCCAATCTTCATAAATTCATCTTTCGCGAAAAAATCATGGCATTGGTATTGCAAAATGTAGATCTGGTGTACATATTCGATAAATGAATAATTACAACCAAGGAAATCGAATAATTGATATTTTGGAGGACCGAGAATCCCGATATTAACAAGTGATAATGTCATATACGCAACTAACCCACTGACGGCAAAAGTATTTATTCGTTCATCTTTGGTCAGCAAATAATTTGCAAGTTTTAGTGTGAATTCATTGATAATTTCGGCCATCAGTTTAGACAAACTATATCGAAATTAAAATTTGAAAATGACAATTACTCGCTAATTAATTACTATTTCGTCTACCTATTAATTTGAGATAGTCAGTCAAATTTTGATTAAATACCATGGATAAAATTACCCATCGTTCGAGATTCATCGTTAGAGGTTGAAGTAATCATTACGTCATCAATTATCTTGGTATTAAACAATGATCATTTTAATACTATATCAGGATATGTTGTATCTATGGTTAATTTTTGTTTTGTCAATCAACCATAAAAAAAGTTCACACAATTTAGGTCTGTTTGCGTGGACTGACCATGACTTAATGAATGCTCACAAATATGACCCTAATATGGGAATTCATTAGTATGATTTCGAATCAAGATTAGTCAATTAAAATAGAGGCGTAATTAATGTGAATTATCATTAAAATTAATACACTTAAATTTTATGTGATAGTTATCGGTAATTTTAATGGTGTTTTCAACCAGATTTTTAATTGTTGTTTAACAGAATGTTAAAAGGAAATAATAATCTTATTATAAATAGTATTTTCATGCCTATTTGCACGATTTCTTTATCATTTGAACTGAAACAGCGAATTTCATACTTGATCTACTGTTCTAGCTTCCCATTATCTGATAAACATTTACGATTAAACACGATAGATGTAATGACTATAAATTTAATTATTTTATTCCTGAGTCAAAGAAGGAAAATTGTTGTTTCTATTAATGAAAAACATGTACATAACCATTCCCTCGCCACCCAGATCAAAAAATACATTGATTTATATGAACTTGGCTAAAAGCCAATTTGATATGGATACACGTATTTTAACCGATGAAATACTTTTCGAATGAATCTTACACAATTAGCAAGTAGTAATACTATGTGATGAAAATGTCTCATGCCAATTGAGAGAGGGCTTTTTGGTTTAGAAATTTTTTATAACGCGCATGCTTAATTCTGATTATACACACAACGGTTACAAGGATTTGATGACGATAAAATTTTTAAGGGCCTGTGGCTCGTATGTATTGTTAAAATATATAAACAATAAGTTGCTTATGCGCTAATCAATGCCTCAAGTAATTAGCTGATTAACGTTTAACAGGGGTTGAATTTAGATAAAAAATAGGAGTGATTACGTCATCGCTTCAAGGCATTCTTAGAAAAGCAGACAAATATCCGGTCTGTCGCGGTTATTAAGTCTTAATTTATAAAATTATTTTGATTCGATATCTATCTCCTTTATCAAATATTGCTGTATAAAAAGATGAATTGATAAGTCAGCCGTCTTAGAAATTTATACATGGGTTATCTGTACATTATGCTGAAAGATTTGAAAAATGTAATTTTTTGTATTTTTTATCATTTTTGGAAATGAGGTGGAAAAATTTTTTAAATCTGAACAGCCTCATAAAAAAAGTTATCATCAGACCACATAAATATCTCTTTCTTTTTACAAAATGTGATTATTCTTGGATTATATAATACCGGTAGTTTAAAGGCTAATATTTAATACAATCTATGGACTTGGCCTCCTAAATATCGCTGCTTATTACAAAGATGTATAAACTGTAATTCCAGATATATTTTGAAAATTCACTTGTTTCGGTTTATGGGCATGTTGTTTAAGGTTACGTCGTTTCCTAATACAGCTAGGGCACATATTATCAGTAAAATCCTCTTTAGGAACAAATAATATCGCAATCTGTTGTAGAAATGGATTCAGATTGAACAAGAAATATATTTCTTCGGTAATGCCGTAGATATGATGACCATAGGGGTTCTCGAGCTCTTATTATCTTTGTATATTTTAAAAAAAAAATTGTGATTTTGAGTTAAAAATAATTTATATCTAAAAAGGTATCGATGTGAACCAAGACACGTGTATAAGCGAAATCATTCTTATTATTTTACAGTGATTCTACGAATTCGATACTTGAACTATTTATATCAGTTTTTGCAAGTTATTCCAAGACGCACCTATCCTATATATCTTGGTATATCAGTAGAATTTTGATTATTGTTAATTTACATTTATTGTTTAAAATGAGTAAGAGCAGAATTTAAGTGAATGATAAATTTAAGTTTGGCAGTGGTTCCGAAACAGTGTATGGGTAAATGTCGATTAATAATCAGAGTTTTTTTGAATTTAAAAGCGCGACAAAAAAATTAGTAAATATAATGTAAACATCTATTAACTGCTTGTATAGTCAATTGAAAGCTAAATATTAAACGATTAAAAAAGAGGTATTGCGCAAACCGCACGCAGCCTATAAATCATTCAACGATCTAGACTTGATATACGAAATTTAATATGAGAATGATTTTTATGAACCATTTAATCGCAAAAGTTCTTAGAATGAAGCCAGAATTTAATCGATTATCTTATCATCAAAGTTTAAAATGAATTACATGATATAGAATTATAAAAGCATTCCAAGAAGGACATTTTCTGAATAACAGTTATCCTAAACTATTGCGCATGACAAAATTATTGATAATATATAAAATTCTGAATTGAGTTGATTAATTCCACAGTTTATTAGTTGAAAATCGTGTCAGGACTCATCGATCTTTGAGATTGTTCAATCAATATTCTACGCAGCCGCGAAGTTAGCACCACTGTTTTTATCAATTCTAGAATTTCACAGTGCAAAATTCAATTGAAGAACTTCCTGATAGGCATATTTTTGCTTATTGTAAATGTATAAAAGATAGAAGGACCAACTAAGATATTTCTTATAAAAAACAAGTTCTTATTTTAGCTAGGGCCTGAGATTATTTTAGACTGTGTAAGAAAGTGTTAATAAATAAAAAAATTAAATGAATTTAACATTCAGATTCAGCGCATTATCTTCAAAGCATTCAGTAAGAGGGCTTGTCTTTTGACGATAGAATTCTACAAACTTCATTATGTTTTAATCAGAGACATCATTCATATTCTTCGAAAAATCGTTCTCGTTAACTGCAATTCAGCTGGTTATATTAATCTAAATTTGCGAACAGTAATCATATAGTTCTCCGGTTTTTCATAAATTAAATATTGCACTCTGAACTTATCGATTCAGTAAAAACTGTAAAAGTCCGCTCTTTGCAAAGTGGAAAATTCATTGAACAAATTTGATAATTGATCGCTTAATCTATAAATTACTTTTATCCGCAATTTATATATTACCTGATGCGAAATAAAATTGCGGCTAATGATTTAGAGAAAACAGGCCTATAATAAGAACAGGTCTATCTTCAAATAAATTTATTTCTTAAATATAAATATTTCGAGTTAAAAAACTGTTAAAATAAAGGATTTGAAGTCAAAATGATCAAATATTAAAATTTTTGTTTAATAAAGCTATCATCGGTTATTTATTTTAGCCAAATCGTCTATACTTGCGCATTCGGATATTTTTTGGATTTTGGCCAACAAATAGCCATCAAAATAATTACGAGAAACAATATAGCCACCGATGATGCTAGAATTTTGATCAATATGTCCCGGTCAATCATAAATCCTGTTTTCTGATAAACAAACATCCAGAAATCGAATTTCGCCGAATCAGTAGTTTCGATTTCAAATAAAATTTTATCATTTTCAGATTCACAAAGCATGACTAGATCAGATGAATGCATTTTAGGAAATATATTGATGTAATTTGAAGGTTTTTTCAAACATGAGTACGTTACGTTCGGACATTGGATGTATAACCTGCGTATATCAAACATTAAATATTCTTGTCCATCAGAATTAATGAAAAAAAATATCTTGTATTTCATCAGTTCATAGTGGGTGTTTTCTTCGAATCTGAATTTGTGGCCTATGTAAAATTCGTGGCTGGTTTCATTAGGAGGGGTACGAATACTCAAAGAGCATCCCCCGATATTGAATTCAGTTGATAGTCTAAAAACACTGCACTTGATTTCAGCCCATGTATTTTCGTCATAGTTTTCGAATTCGAACATTAATTCCGAACCATCGGAATTAAAATCGAATTTGATCAAATGGGATTCGTTGAATTCTACTCGGTTGTCCCTGAATTATTGAACCACTGTACTCATTAAAGAACAGTTCCATATTAAAACTTTGTTCGACCTTGATCTTCAGGGCATAATGATAGAGATAAATTGAACTAAAGTCGTTGTGATATTTTTGATCTATGTTCAACAGAATCAGTAATATGAACAAGAAGTTAACGATCATCAATAACAAATTTTTTATGAGATTTCTCCATCATTTTAAGAAAAAAATCAAATACTGAAATGCACAAATTCTCGAATTAATTTCTCATTAAAATTTTTACAAAATTCCCAAAATGACACTCAATTCAATATTTAAATTTGATTAAATGTATAATTGATTGAATACAGTTCTATATATCGAATATAATCCAAGTAAGACTCAGTTTAAAGCATCTGAATAAGATCCTAATATTTATAAAGGATTAATATCATCATTTAAATTAGGTGATTACAATAATTCTTAATAGTGTTGCGCATAATCCAAAAAAACTGTCAAAATAAATAATTGGATCATCATAAAAAAATTGCTCAAATTCTCATAAAATCCTTACGAATTTATTTAAATACAATCTAATAAATTTAAAATGATTTTTTTAATTTCAATACTCTATTTCACTACCCTATTTTCTAGTCCCGTATATTGATATTAGAATGTTTTGATTTCCTTGTTATTGGATTTTCGTCAAAAATCTAGGACTTTCTGACAATGACATTCAAAGGTTCTGACATCTAATTTATTATTAAAAGTAAATTTCAGAAGGATTCTCTCCTGTTAGGCGTATTCAAATCTCAAGAAACGACAGCTCATATTCTACGCTGGAATCTGAATGAATAGTCTCACAACCATAAAAAGTAGAATCTATATAAATATCAATTTTCGTATAATGCAACGTCAGAATCTTAGAATGTCATCATCAGAAAAGCGGTTATTTTGGACGGAAAATGATGCATTTGAAACATTTCATGTTACATTTTATAGATTCTTACTGCTATTCATAATCCAATATTATTAAACGACTACGCATATTCGGCACACGTCTTCTGAATGTTCCTAATGTCCATAAATGAAAGAATTTTCATAACTTTTGATTTGCTCATTAACAACCAAGGAACAAACTGACCATTGGAATGTATATGTTAGAATATCTGAAATTTTTAACGTAAAATAGTGACGATGATGAATTCGATGCGGATGTAAATTTAATAATTTTTCTGGATAAATATTTGAGCAAATTAGTACATATAGCTATCATCGAAAAATATGGTAAAGGTTACTTAACAACCCGATATTTAATCTTGCAATTTGTAATTACCTAAAGAAGGAATATATTGAAGATTATTCATACCAACGATTGATTTTATGATTGTAGTTATTAGTGGAGCAGATATTTGGTGATTCAACAAGTTTTAGAATGAACTTTCGAATGTTTCTATTTGGATGAGATTAATATGTTTAAGAGTCATTTATATATATCAAAAATCTTTTCGGATTTTTCTGAAATTTCATGCTCTCATTAACTTAAAAAACAGATATTATCTTCTGTTTTTATTTATATAACTGAAGGTTTTAATTTTATTCTTCCATTTAAAGCAGAAACTACCGCTTTTCGCTGTTGTTGAAAATTGATTTCGAAATCGTGAAAATTCGTTGATCCCTATTATATATATGATTTAATATGTACCGATTCGATTTTCAGGTATATAAAATATATATTTTCCAATAAATATTTACATGACCATAAATCAATAGTTCATGTTAAAACATTTGAAATTTAACGACTTATGTTTGACAATTTTCATAAAAATACTTGTTTTATTTATGGCGACTTAAATATTATTTTGTTTATAATCATAATTTAATTGACTCAAAAGGTATACACAAGCTTAGCTGTTGGAATCCCAAAGAAAACCTACCATGGGATCTGATAAAAAAGTATGACTTTTTATTTCACGTGTCTCATATGGGAAACCATTTAACAGTACACAGAGAAATTGTATCACAGCCTGAGATTTAGTTACCTATAAATATTTTATGAAAGGTTTTATATTTTTGCTTGATATATTTGTATCATTTCAATTGTACAGTTATCAGTATTTGCGTTATTATGTGAGTTCAGACCATAATTACAAAATAATTCTTGACGCACAGATGTTAATGATTACTCAGTTCCCATATTCTTGGTAATACACAGTAATAGTAAAGATATTGACCATCCTATCAGTCATTGAAGCTGGATGGCTAATTTGGAGATTTTAAATACGACCATGGTGTAGATAATAAATAATAAAAGTAGTTGCTAGTACCATGTCAATACCAAAAAATGAAATATCCAACCAAAAGCATGAGTTTCTTTGTCTCACTTAAATAAAGTCTGGTCAATATTGTGCGGCTGATGAGGTCACTTTATTGATGTGCCAAAACCAAAGGTTAACTTTTCAATAGACTATGGAAAAACGGTTTCAATATCTTAGTGTATTAAAGAACCATTTAATGCTATGAAGAACAGAAAACAGTTTTAATAAATATTCGATGAAAATTGA
This sequence comes from Thelohanellus kitauei, assembly GCA_000827895.1. Lineage (NCBI taxonomy): Eukaryota > Metazoa > Cnidaria > Myxozoa > Bivalvulida > Myxobolidae > Thelohanellus > Thelohanellus kitauei. Next base: position 152,794 of record JWZT01003344.1, on the reverse strand, counting down.
ATTCGCAAAACAAAATCATATGAAATGTACGTTAAAGTGTTTCAAGTTATATCTATCAATTAGTGAGAATTTATGCACCTGAAAACACGAAACTTTTCGTCAAAATTAGAAATTTATTTGCAAAAATTGTTTGAGAACTACTTACATGTCATTTTGCATTATCTCTACCTGCAAGATGTGGCAGTAAACGTAATAGTGGTGATAAATGAAATCATTTTACAAATAAGTTGAATAATTACATGATGTCCCGTTAAACACGGCCTTGTCGCAATTTTCGTATATTATATTTATGTAAAAAAAAATTATTGAAATGGATAAGAAATCACCTGTATTAAATGACTTTTTAGAAGCAGGAGATTGGTACTGTTTGAATGTTTCGAGAGACACGGAAACAGAAAAATAACCCCCGATTGTAAATGAAATGACGATAATTTTGATATTTTAATAATGCTCTAGAACAGTGATGGGCAACATACGGCACGCAAAGAGTTTTTGGAAATACATGGTAATTATGCCTGTAAAAATATCCTGACACAGTCTCCCAGTAATTTCTTACTGTACGTGCAAAATTAAAGTTTGAAAAACTTATTACGAACTAAGAATGACTCTTCGTTATTCATCGTTTGCATTAGTTTAAAATTGGAATTAAACCATTATATTATCATCGTGAATGTTTCCAGGAAACATAAAGTCGTTAAGGATCGTTGCATATTTAAGAATTATTGTGATATATAAGTACTTTTTTACAGAAGTTGACAAGAATTCAGTAGGTTTGTTGTACAATAAAAGTGTTTCCATGTTGAAAGAGTACAACATTAGCCAGCATTATGTCACGAATCATGCAGACTACGGCAGTACTTTATCAACAGAATAAAGAACGCACAAGAGCAAAAGAACTTGACAGAAAGCTTGGAAACAGCAGGATATCTTCAGAAAATACAAAATACCGCATATAGCAGCTATTCATGCAAGCTTTATGGTAGCATACTACATAGCTAAGCACATCAATTCGCTCTGTGATGGTGAATTCGTCAAAATATGCATTCTCAATGTTGTAGATAAAGTCTGTCTAGAACACTGCAAAAATTCCAATAAATCAGCTTATCGAGAAGAACTATTGCACGCCACATTGAAGAAATTGATGAAGATCTGAAATCACAACTTGCCAGGCATGTACCTTCATTTCAGCTCTTTCCACTTGCATTGGATGAAAGCACTGAGAGCTATGACACTGCAGGGTTTCTGAACACTTCAAGAGGAATTTCACGAAACTTAGAAATCACCGAATAATTACTGCCAGTGGAATCAATGAAAGACACTACTATCGGAGAAGATATTTTCAAATGCCTGGAAAATGCTTTGCATAAAATAAATTACCATGGCAGAAAATGATAAGTATTAGGACAGGTGGTTCTCCCTTCTTAAGAGGAACGAAAGTTGGTCTACTAAAGAGAATGAGCGACCATGTTGCAGAGGTCGATTCCAACAACCAGTGGATATTTTTGCCTTGTAAAATACACCGTGAGATATTATGCCAAGGTGTACTTGGCATGAAACATGTGGTTGATCGAATTTTAAAAATTGTTAATTTTATCCAGACAAAATGTCTTAATCATAGATTATTTATCAGACTTATTGAAGAATGTGGTTCGGATCACAATGATGTCCTGTTTCCTACCGCTGTATACTGGTTATATTTGTGAAAAGTTCTTATAGGTGTCTTGGATTTGCTGAGAAAAATTTTAATGTTTTGGGAAATGAAAGAGAGAGGTGTGGAATATCCGCAGCTAAGAGAATCATGGTGGCCGTCAGATCTGGGGTGTCTATATGATATTTTCGAGCATATGGAAGAACTTAACTCGATAATTCAAGGGAATGGCGTTTTTTCTCATGAAATGTTCTATGTTATGAAGGCATTCTAGGTAAAATTAAAACTGTTTTCTCGCCAACACCGTCATAAGATCACGACGCACTTACCAACACTTTAAAACTATGGAACTCTAGATTACACCGAGAAAAAATATAAAAATATGATATCTGCATTAGATATAGAATTTACTCGTCGTTTTGGGGACTTCTATGAACTTTCTGGTGAGTTTGATATCTTGCAATCAATCTTTACAAGTGATTTTGAACAGGCACCAGCTGCTCTACAATTTGAATTAATTGACCTGCAGTGTGACATTACCCTGAAAGAAAAATTCGAATCGGAAAGCATTGAAAAATTTTACGCCTTCTCAACGAGTCAAAGTTTATCGAGTTGAGAAAGATGGCCACGAAACTACTTGTTCATTTCGGGTCTACATACATTTGCAAACAAACATTTTCGACCATGATAATTAACCAGACCAAGCTACGTTTCAATTTAACTGATATTCACGTCAACTCTTTGCTGAGAATTTCTACTTCAAATATGTGATTCAGAGTTTGAACAATTTGTTGATAACTCTGATGGACCACAATTGTTTCATTAACTTTAAAAATTATCGTATAAAATATGGTCACATTATTCAGTTACTTTTTGCCTGTATATTTAAACTTAATTCATTACATTCTACACGATTTATTCATTTTCAGATTTCGTGGATTAATAACTGATTAAGGTATTACATTTTCAATCCGGCCCGCCTAACGGAGATGTTCATCGCCATTGCTCTATAATATAAAATTACACCTTTTGTAATTCAACATCTGCGGTGAAGTGTTAACGAATTAATCATCAAAATATACAACTAGAATAGACTTCAGATAAAATCCAAGACTTTGATGGTACCTTGAAATTATATTTTTATTACCAGATAAAATGACAACCTCATCACATTGAGTTATTGTTTTCAAAATGTAATCAAATTAAAATAACATCTCTCGCATATGTAGCGGTAGATTTTTTGACGAATTTAAACATGATTTCAAACTGCATTAATCATGATTAATGCCAAGCATGGGTAGGAGATATTCTCAGATATTTATCAGTCACTTCATAGGGCTGAATTTTAGCAAAAAATGTATCATAACCAATATTATGAAGTTTTAAAACATTAGATTTTACTTCCAAAAATAAACTTTCGATATTTAGCGACGCTAGCTGAGTCGAAATTGAATGATGAAGGGGTAAAAAACTCTATTTTTTGTCGTTTCTTTGACTTATTTTTCAGTCTTTATACATACAATTCTACTTTACACGATATATAATTTTAATGTATTTGGATTATTTTTAAACAATACTACGTGACGCTAGTGCAAATTAATGGGATGTGACAGAAAAATATGTCCAAGTTCCAACCTTGGCCATACATAAAATTTATTAAAATTACGCCGTTTCGTTTCCAGTTCATAATCTAAGATTTTTCGATGTGGGAATTCAAATGTTCTTCTATTTTTTTTTCATTTTAATAAGTATGTGATAGAATTGTGAAATATTCTTGCTTTAAGGCTGCATTCGATACAACTAAACGACCTTACAGGGTAGATTTGGGAATCTTGCTGGATAGTATTAAAACTTAAAAAAATAGAATCTTTTAAAATTTTAATAACTTTTATAATTCGAGCAAAAACCTAACATTTGATGGAAACATGTGAAAATCTCAAATTCTTAACGAGAACGGGTGTAATGAATCGATCTGAAAATAACTAAGTAAAAATGTCAGGTAAATTATAATTGAAAAATGTTTGTTTATCAGAAAAGTTATCAAACAAAAAAAAGCCATCCAATTCGAAATTATTATTTAAGAAAAGCGAACCCATTTTTTTAATTCTAGAGAATTAAATAAAAACACAGCTGAAATTCTTCATATCATTGCCTTTTTTGAGCCTTGGTCCCAGTATTTTAGACAAGAATAATTGAAATCTTTGTTGATCTATGCCAAAGTTGTTGAAAACTGCGAGAGGAACGTTGTTTTGGTTGCCCTATACACTGATGAAGTCAACATCAATTGAATAAATCCGAATGATCTAAAATCATCAAATCGAAATCACGATATTCCAATTAGGTTTAAAATGTATAAATTAATAAAGAATCTTTTTATGCTATAAACATCACAAAACTTATTTTTTACATCAGTTTTGGAGGTCTTTAAACCTGCACATGTGCATTTATGAACGAACTATACGTAAACAGCGCTTACGACCCTTCCACACGTAACTAAGTCGTGTCACATTCTGGCTAGGCTCTCTTCTGACACACAGATTAGAGTAGCATAAAGCACTAAATCGCTGAACATTCCACCCCTTCCATTTGCCACCTATACCTGTGTTACAGATATGGATTTCTCTCTCGAAGAAAAACTCAGAACATATTATTCTTTAAACGTATATTACAGTTCATATTAAAATGATGCACAAAATACCACCAAGACTATTATTAGAATTTTCGAAGATTCATGATAATGAATTCGACAAAAACCAATTTTATAATGCTATAGAAACATTAATACGAAAATGTGGGTTAACGGATATTATGTTTAAAGAACTAAAATTCTGAATTGGGGATGTAGCATAGTTTAATATCAGCAAAAAACGATTATTTTTCGAAAAAATAAAAGTTGCGATTATTCTTAAATCGAAGGGTTATTTTACCCAACCCGAGGCGAACAAGATGTGTATTGATTTACTTCTTATTAGATTGCCTTATAATTATAGATTTTACCGGTTAACAAGTAACAATATATATATCTCATAAAAATGTATGTTTGTCGTTGTTATTATCATTTTCATATCTATCATGATGGATAAACATGTAAAAGGCATGAGGGCAAACTACAACTTCGAATTTTACCGATTGCTACCGAACTTTTGTTCTTATCTTGTGGCGATGAAACAAAATAACACTTTTTTTATACTCAAACAATCTGTTAAACCATTCAAAATGGATGAAAATAAATTAAAGATGAAAGAAAAGTAAAAATTTAAAATCACTAAAATAGCTGTTTTATGGATGCCAGGAAATGTTAAGTTAAATGAGTAACGACAGACAAATGAAGAACCAGATTATCCGTACTATTGTATAGATAAAATATGAATGGGTTTGAGGCAATGACGGGAGTGTCTCTGAAAGATGGAGGTAATCGATATGGTTCTTCAGTACTGGATGAAAGATATGATCCACTTTCATTTATTTTGATAGCTGACGCATGAATGAAATCATTCAAATATGCGCCATTCTTGATCAAGAACGATAAATCTGCCCCATTTTTGTTGAACAGAAAATTTAGTCCATGAAATTCTAGGAAATCTTTCAGGCTGAATATATTTGATAATGTAAATTTTGGTAAATATAGGTCGATTCTTTGTAGTTTATAATTTCTTAACCAGTAATCCAGTGTTAGTGCCTTAATAATATAAAAATATTACATTCATTCCATTCAGAACAGTCAATACGTCATTATCTTCGAATGGGACAACCACAACTGCGTGTATGCCATCTACGTGCAAGGGAAGGTATACGATGGATGCTTTCAGATTGTGGTCACAAAAATATTTCATATACTCTGTCTTTCTCATCAGTTCAATGTTTTCTGTTTCGGAATCAATATCTGTAAACGTTCCCTTTCTTATATATCTTCGTTCAAATGGCGTTTTCCACTGAAAACGCGCAAAATATTGGTTGATAATCAGTAAACTTAATTCTTCTTTGAAGGGTACAGTAATCAAGTCATTAAAAGGAATGTCAGTTATTGTTTTGGCCCATTCATCTATGGTGTGGAATTGGCGGTCATTATTTGTAGCATCTATATTTTGGAGTCCAGTCTCAAAGACTTCAAGCGCAATTTGTTTAAAATTTTCCATAGGTGTCTTGGAATGGAATATAACTGATCTTACACTTCCAATCTTCGAAAATTCAATAATTTTAAAAGCATTTTGACAATCAAGTTCCAAAAATATTTTCACGTGTGATTCATTGACGAATGAAAAGTTACAATTCAAAAAATAAGATAGTTTATGTTTATCTGGACCTCGAATGCCCATATATACAAGTGACAGCATTAAATAAGCTATGAATCCACTGATGGATACTGGACGAATTTCTTCGGTTTCCCCCATTAAATATTTAGCGAGTTTAAGTGTAAATTGATTGATAATGTCAGCCATCAGTAAATACAATAAATGTAGCTCGATTATAAAAGGGCGGCACCGATTCGATTGTAATCAAATTCGATTATTTAGCATTGATGATCACGAATCATCTCAATTATACATAATTTAATCACCGATTACACTTCTTTCAGTATTCTTAAAAAAATCGGCTTTAATATCACTTCTCTTAGAGTAAATTATGATCTTCCGGCATATAATTTATGAAATTAATTCAAGCTATGTGCCTAATAAAACAATTATAGACTTGATGGAATGTTTGATCATATTTTGGTAAAATATAAATAATTCAACACTAAATTATGCAAAGTCCTCAAGACTAAATGTTCGGGCTTTCTCGTTACCTTTCCAGACTTATATCCACATCAAAATATGCTACCTATTGACATATAACGGCTCTCCCTAATCTATTGTGTAATTATATTGATTAATTTTTAACATGGACTATATCTGGTATTTATCATGAGTATGCTCACAGGGTTTTCATTCCAAATTAGTGTTTTTTTAGTCCATTTCGGTTTTTTATCGGCCAAATTGGACTTAAGAAACGCTCATTTTTACCAATACCCGTGCTTTAATTATAATTATTCATATTGGATATCGATCATTTAGTATTTTTTTTAAAGACATTTTCTATTATACAAAGTATTGTTCGTGATTAAAAGTTTGTAGTTCATACTGCATATACCGAGGGCTGCCATGGACATTATCTGTTTAGATCTCTCAAAATCCAGTTCTTTTATCACTCGGTAGTTTAGAGGATATAATTGACATGTTTGAGCATGTAAATTGGTACAACTTGAATAATGTCATTTTCAGCTAGTTATATATTTATAACCTTTGAGAAACAATCGACTTTTACGGTCTAGTTATGCACACTCAATAGGATGGCGAGGTTCATTGCCCAAACAATGAAGAAATGTGCTATTGATGAATTCCAATCTGATCTTCTCGTTCAAATCTGTTTTTTAGCTAAAGATATTCCTTGGGATTAATTTGTCATTTAAATATTATCCGTTATGTATGTCTAAAACCATGTTTGTAAAAAATATAAAATATCAATTTTCATGATAAAAGAAATGTTTTCTACAAAACATAAAATATGATTTTATCGGTCACCGCTTAACTAGAACATAACTGTTATTTCCGTGTATAAAGGATTATAACTGTAAGAAACATTTTTAAACTAAAATCTGTAGCATTCGATTACCATCAAAGTTCGGAAATTAAAAAAAAGTGTAAATGCTAAATATTGGCAGAGACAATTTTTGATTGAAACATTTTAAAGAAAATAAGTGGTTTGTTGATGTGATTATGGAAATAAAGCCCATTTTAGGGTAATATACTCTTATTGTTGGCTGTTTATGAGATTTAAAATACATCTATGCATTTCTTCAGGAATATGCACTGTAAAGTATAATTTTTCATTAAAACTTCCATCTTCTTACGCGACCTATTCAATGTGGAACCCAATTTTAGGCACCATTAGTTTTAAAACAGTTGAATAAATGATTTGTAAATTTCAATGTTCGGTTTTCTGAGACAATAAAGCAGAAAACGTCGACATAGCCCGAAATTTGATTTTTTTGTAAAAATGAACAAATATTATAATAATATAAAACCAACAGGAATGTCTTTTACATCATGGTAATACAGGCGAATATAGATTTCTAAGAGGTATTCAGTTGTTGTAAATATTAACGTTATATGACCAAAGATGGAAATCAGTACACCAGCGGCAATATCTCAACACCTTGAAAATACTTCGCCAGATTCGCATTACGGCGACAATAAACTCAGAAATAACAATGATCATATAACTCATCAAATAATTCAAAATGAGTCGCTGTGCAGGAGTTTGAAATTTTGCTTTAATTTTGATGAATTTCATACAATCCATAGGAGTTTAGCATCTTCAGTTATGAACAATTTTCGAAGTTATGGAAGCTGAATATCCAGATGTTTTTTAATGCACATGTCAAGTGGAATTGTCACGCATATTTTTTGAGATGATTATTTCGAATTTAGATCAAACATTTGTACATACCTTCATAATATATGTAGACACTATAGTTTTTGACTAGAGATAAATATTGACATACTTGACGTTTTTGAAATATAAAACAATGAATTGTCAAGATTCAAAAATGTTACCAAGGAAAAGATCCACTCAACTAATATAAGTATCAAGAAATTTAGTGTTTGATGCTTCAATAAAACAGTTTATACCGATTTGAAATCCATAAATCTGTGATAATTATTGCTAATCAAATGAATTTCAATGAAATAACGAGCCAAAAATGAAATTTATAATACTCTATGTACTTATTTCCAGAAAGCTTTGATGGCCGAATCAGGGCTAAATATGTTCATTTTTGACCTCCATCCTACTGTTTTAAAGTTGATTCAAGAAATGGTGGCTGTTAATTTATGTGAATAATCTTGAATGTATAGCAATAAAGGTTTTTAAATAAACAGAACCATATAAATATTTTACGAAAGTGTAAAAGGGACTGTTTCGATAAATGTATAAAAATTAGCTTGATATTTATTTTCAAAATTCGGTAAAATTGTTTTTGTAACAAACGTTTATGAAAAATAAATCCTCTGAATAGTTTAGAAAACTTTTGCTGGTATGCAATGAGGTTGGATACGACAAAAATCAGTAACTATGTAAACATTATCTTGGCTCATTATTTTTTAAAAAGGCTAAAATAAGTCGACGAATAAAAACACTCATACATAATTTTCCGTCAAAAATGGCAGAAGTTCCGATAAAGACATTCAAAGGTTCCGACATAAATTTATTATATAAAGTAAATTAATAAACATTCTTTTCTATGAGACAAATACAAATCTCAGTAAATAACCAAAAAATATTCCACTTTTGAATTTGAATGATATTCTCACAACGCTATGGGTAGATTGTATTTAAATATCGATTTACTTATAAATAAAACCTCGGAAACTTTGAACGTCTTCATCTCAAAGTCGGCGATTTTGAACGAAAAATGTTGTATTATTATCACTGTGCATGGCCTTATATCAGACTACAATTTTCAAATATGATTCATTGGACTCAGATGTCGGCTATTATATTGAAATGCATAAATATGTATGATAATTAGACGAAACTATGTTGTAGAATTTTTACATATTTGTCGCAGTCATATTTGGACTAGTTAACATCAGTTGAAGGGACATATTTTAATACCTGTTGTTGGTCTATTGTTGGTTAAATAGCAAAACTAATTACAGATAGATGAATAAAAATTTCCCAACCTCCATGATTCTATATGGAGGTCAATATGTTATGATATTCTCGAAATGTTTGAGAAAATATAAGATGATAGGTAGACAAACGCCTACACCCTGACACAGAATATGGTCCTGATATATTACCAGATTGATAACTGAATGACTGGAAAAAATCTTCAAGAGCATAGTCTTTCAAAACAATTAACGGATAATCAACGCAAAAGTTTGAAAATCTCTTGTCATTTAATAGACTTATAATACTTATTCGGGTCAATTGAAAACGTTTAAGGATAAATTTACAGAGAAAACTGCACCTTATACAAGAGTAATTACGGTAATTTACGAGATTTATACTATTTTCAATTTTTACCTTAGATTGTCATGGAATTCGTTTTAAGCTTTACGTATTCGTATCACATCTTTAACAGATTTTTTGGAACTTAAATCAAAATAATTACTATATTTAAGTATGATTTATCAAAACAAATATCCGTCAAAATTATGTGTAATTTTTTGAATTCTCGTGTTTTGATAATTGATTCTATTTTCATAAAATTTGTTTGATTTGTCCCAAAATTCTTTCGCAGACATTTGAAGAACTCAGATGATGTATTTGATCTCAATCTCCAATCCTAACATCCTTCAATTTATGGACCGAGCTTGAATTCTCGATAAAATTTATTATTTCCCAACAATATCATTTCATGGTAAACAAGATATATTTATATTAAAAGCTTTCTCGTGCTCTAGGTACTATAAAAAGAGCCTATTTTCTCAACTCATTTATTGAATGCTATCATATTTAAATAATATCTCTAAAAAAAATTTTCTTTCTGTTCAATAAATTAGAACCTCCTATTTTTATTCAATATTATTGTTAATCGTGGTGTCTGACATTGTATTAACCAATAAATGTATACATATGAGTTCATTTCACAAAATATATTTTAATCATAGCGATCAGAAGTCAATGAAAAGAACATCGAAGTATTTTTTTGGAAATTTAATGAATAATGTTCGGTTCAAATCGTTAAATAAACAATGAATTGTCTAAATGGATCTGCGTTTTAAAGTGAATGATCCGAATATGTTTGGTCGATTTCCTATTAATATTTTAGAAT
>JWZT01003344.1:102465-122168 GCA_000827895.1 Thelohanellus kitauei | reverse complement strand
ATAATATCGTACAATTTAATGTGTAAAAAAATGCTCAAAGAATAAAAAGAAACATCTAAAACTATAACAAAAACTCAAAAAATCAGAGATGGAATAAAAAAATACAGTTTTCGAATGTGGAATCTCTTCGACCAAAAATAAATTTGTGTTCGTAAATAAGTATGAACCATCTCAAAATATCCTCAAATGATAGTTGACAACACTTTATTACTTGTGGTGCTGCAATTCCATGAGATATGATCTCAGATGATGTGTTAGATTTTTCAGGATAACTTTTTGAGTCTAATACAGTTTGTGCATTTTCATGGAGGCACCTCATAAAAAAATCCCTCTTCATTTTATCCAAATAAGTCGAAGAGTTGAATGAATTAACGATCAATAACGAGATATGGAGTTGTAAAATGTATTCCGCGTGCCCATAAACTTCTGGTATCCGGTTTTCAACAACATAACTCAAATACGACTCGCACTCTAAACACACGCTGTTGATAAAATCTTTAGTCATCGCAGAAATGTCATGACTCTTCAGATATTCATACATAAATAAATTTGAATCACTTTGAAGCTTATCAATATACGCAGAATCGCTTAAAGCCAAGATTAAATCGTATGCAAAATTTTTCATGCTCAAGATATACTCAGTAGATGACTCGTTGATGTTCAAATGATGTTGAATATTCAATAAATTGCAACTGTATAGGTATAGGTAATGTAATTCTGTTTATTAAAAAATATTACTCAGTGATGGATCAACATATAACCTCGTGGCAAAACTCATAAAAATTTGATAATCATTGAATGACATTGGAATATTGAGAATCAAGCCGCTTTTAGCATAAAATTGTAAAATTAGGTATGAGTCTTGTGTAGGAATGTCATCAATTGAATACATTTCAATGTATTTCTGAAAGGAAAGGTGCAGTTGTTTTAAGACCTTAAAAAACCAATTATATCTCCGTATATCAATCATAGGAAACGCCATGAATATAAAATATATTAAATATAGTCTCTGTATTTTATTTTTTGTCAGAGAAAATTTACCATCTCTATCGTTAACTTTCGTCAGTTTTCTTGTGATTTGGATTGAAAATAAAGCTGCGAAATGTATCAATCTCTCTAATCCGTCTATTTCAAAGGTATTTTTCGAACAATTAAAAATCCCGCTCCATATTTTTGCGAGATATTCTATTGAAAAGAAAGCGAGATTTGTTGTTGTATGGCGGGTCAGTATATTAAGAGAATTTCTATATAGCAGATTTGCGTTGAATTCGATATCATCTAACAATCCGAAACGGCTGATCATCCTTAAAATATTAAGATATAGTTGTTCGTATTCTAAATGCCAAGGTGTATAGCATTTAGCATATATATCCTTTAGGCCCTTTGTTAGTTTTTTCGGAATCAAAAGAGTGTTATTTCCTCTATCTAGCTGGTAGAGAGACTGACACATTGTCCGAAATCTCTCGATTGATTCCGTATTTTTGATTATAAAATTATCAAAAAAATTACACATACCGTTTTCATTTATGAATAAGACTTTATTTGGATCATGCGTAATACAATTAGATATTGAATCTAAAAGTGGGTTTGGATCGTAATCTTCGATACCAGAACATATGTTTATAAATTTGAGAACCAGTACGATAAATGATTGGGCTTTTCTATTGGTTATCAAGTGGGAATTTCGATATATGAAAGTGAAAATGTCCAATATTAGGATTTTCTTTTCTTGATATCGATCAATATTTCTTCCTCCTTCGCTCATCCAATATAATTCACCGTAAAGTTCCATCGGAAAATTTTTAATAAATAATCGATCAGATTCGGTATCCGATAGAGGTGTGAAATGTGATATGAATTTCCTAACAGCTTTCATTTGACTGAACGAATCACCTGATAATGTGCCGATTCTGAACTCGAAACAGACTTTTTGATTTTCTTGATAACTAAAATTCTTGTCAGAATCCATTCATAAAATGTTCTTCAAATTCAAATATAATAAAACTATTTTGTTAAATTCTCGCTTTATTCAAATAAATAATAAAAAATATGAAAAAATTTACTTTTTTCGTGTCAGAAACAAATTTGAACAAAAGATGGAATTTTCTAGAATTAACTCATTTTTATACATAGAATCAAAGTTAAATTTTATTAAAGAAACCATTAGAATTATTTCAATAGACAACGCATGCTAAATACTAATCTATTCGGATATAGTTTTTTTGTAAATCGTTGATGTACTTTCTTCAAATTTCTAAAATTAAAGCCTATTACTTTTCTACGGTAACGAGTGTAGAAAATGTCGATTTTTGATGCTAATCGTTGGAAATACATAGAGAAAATTAACAGCGGTTTTCAGCTCATGGCAGTCTTGTTTATGTACTTTTCCCTTCCTATGCACAATAAAAGCATACAAAACAAAGTTATTCTGATCTCAATAGAAATATTTTGTTTAAATCGGTATCAATGACCTACCAAAAAAAGGCATAACTTTTGATATCGTAGGCGTTTTGTGTGGTTTACATAACAATATACAGTGTCGGAAAAGGTAACACCCATTTTTTAATTGATAAATCCTGTAAATATGATTCAAACATTGTGAAATTTTAAATAAATAATCTTTGGCATTATATGCTATGATAGAGAAATCTGGAAAGTTTTGGTCTACAGGACTGTAGAGATATCCAAATCAACATTTTTTAATCTAAACTTAACGCGTACAAAACCAGGCTAAGGATGGGATAATATTTTGCTTTCATTCATTTGTTTTACGTTGGTTCAGCCTATATCAAAAAATGACTATCGGCTTATACTTCGTTTGATGGTAGAACAACGCGATTTTAAAATTTAATTATAAAAGATATTTATGTTGTTATGAGAATAATTGAATTCAATTTGTTCTAAAGATTAGTTCAAATATATATATTTATTTTAGTTTTATTGGAAATTCAAATGATTCTTAAGAATTTTTTAGTCAATAGAAAATATTCACAGCGTGTACCAAGGCATTAAGACAATATTTAATAATAAACGTCTTTTTAGAAATAAATCTGTTTTTCACATGTTGATTGAAGTTAGCCGAAGTTTCTTCCAAGTTTTGATTGAATTACTGATTCTTTTGAAAATTATCTTTAACTAATTCGCTCAGTGTTCACCATATTGAATAATCCATAGGATTTTAATCATAGCTATTAGGTTGCATTGATTCAGACCAATGAAACATGGTGTGTTTTCTTTTTAATATTCTATTGTATGTTTAGCACGATGAGCTGGAGCGACATTTTGTCGAAAGATAAAATTACTCCCAGGAGTGTGTTCAATTTAAGACAATAAACGTTCATTTAAAAAAGTATTACGATAGTGATCGCCATTTATATTGACTCCAGGATTAACAAAAAATAAGGCATGTTTTTCAGTGGCAAGGTACATCCAGAGAAACCATTAATGATTTTGAACCAGTAAGCCGTGTTTTTAATAATCTATTATAATTGATTTCGCATTAAACAATGCGTTTGGACCAATAGACACCATGGTTCTGTGAAGTAAGTTGAGGCCAATCGGTGAATGATATCATCTGTAAATCAAACATATTTTATTTTCGTTAAAGATAGAAAGAAGTTTTTGGGCATAGTTTCTTCTTTTCTTTGATTTTGTTTTCTGTTAGATGTTGTGCCCTTTTACTTTTTAAAATATTGAAACCAGAGATCATTTTTTATCACTCGATTTACATAACCGGGTGAAATATGAGTTTGATTGGATATTTTAGACACGATACTGTGTAGAACAGGCAAGGTTTCTTGGCCTTTTATAAGTCGTTCTAATTTCTTACTATTTCCTTTTGTCTGAATAGATGGCTGTCTTTAGTTCCCTGGAATTATAAGATCAATCTTGTTTTGCCTATTTTTTAAATCAATCTATCCAGTATTAATTAAGGCTATTTCTATGCGAAAATAATTCATCAGCTGCTTTGATCCATATTTTAATTCCGTACGTATAATGAGTATTATCACCTTGACTAGTTATAGCATTTTTATCGACGTGTATGCATATAAGTAGCCTTAAGTCTATTGGAACCAGAAATCATCGAATTTTTAAATATGTATCAATATATGTACATCTATATCTAAAACACCACTTTTTATTTTCCCTCTGAAAAATGCGGTATTAGCCGATTCTGATTTGTGATATGTATGTGTTTGTCCTACATAAAATAATATGATGTCCTGAAAGAAATAGAATTTACCACTTTTTGTACGCGTTAAGCTTAGATTAAATAAATGTTGATTGCGATATCTCATCAGTCTATGATATAAATACTTCCAAAATTTCTATAAATAAGGAAAATATGATAGAGATTATTCATTGAAACTTTTTACCACTTTTCAAATATATTTACGTGATTTATCATGCAAGCAACAAGGTGTAGCAATTTTTTGGTCTCTGTATAAGTAATAAATAATTTAATTTTTATGATTTTTAAATCCCGGCATTGTTGGCAGTGCATAAGAACCTTTCAGTATTTTTTCGATACTTCATCGAAGCAGATAATTATTAAACGTAAGCATTTTATGAAGTAAATTATGAATTTTCATGATTTTTCCTATGAAATGCAGACTAAAAGCCCTGATATATTATTGTAATCTTAATTATACGAGATAATTAACCAATATACTTGTATTGTGATAAAAATAGATTCTTTTAAAAACAATTAAATTCGTTCTGGTCATCTGTGATCAATAAAAACGAAATTTGATATTTTGGCGGCGATTCTCAGTGAAACGATTTTCAATTATAAAAACGTATTTTAATGATGATATAATTAAAAATGCGCGTATATATCTGATCCCTGATTCTGTTCCCTTGGATACCTTAATATCATGGTTCGCCATGTACTTTACACTTTTGCGAAATGAATAAAAATGGTTTGACATATTTCATGCATGTTTTCCAATTTCTCTATTTATAAAGATGAATATCGTAAAAAAGCTAAAAAAACTAAACATATTAATCAAAAAAGGTCATATTGGTGAATTTGTAATTGATATCACCAAAAATAAATTTCATCTCGTATATCAGCATAAACCATCTCAAAACGCATAAAAATGATGGTTGATGACTGCTGTATACATGTTCTAATGGACCGAAATTTTTCTTTGAATCATGCGAATGACCTGAACTGTCGATGTTTATTGGGTTTTGAGATAAAATGCTTGAGTCAGAATCGGCACACATTAAAAAATAATCAGCCATGTTTTCCGTCACATAATTTGAATCATTAAATGATGAGACTAAAGAAGTGAAGATTTTTGTGTAAATTTTGTATTCATCACATCCGATATATTCAGGCATCCAAAGATTTAACTCATCAATAATTTTCGACTCGCATTCTGAAAAAACGTACTTGATAAAATTTTCACTGATCATCGTTAGATCTTTACTCAGGTTTTCGTACATGAATAACTTTTTATCAGTTTTAATTTTGTGAATGTAAACCCGGTCGCTCAGAGCCAAGGTAAAATATTTCACGAAATCTTTAATTTTGTCAATGTGACTGCTCGTGATTTCCCAGTAATGCGTAGACATGTCCCTGAATTCTACATACATACGACAGTCTAGATATAGGAGATGGAATTCTAATGATTAATATACTATTACTGAGTGATGGATAAGTTCCAAATCTGTTGAAAAAACTGTTGAAAATATCTTCTTCATTATTTGATGAAATCTCCATACCAACAGTGATGCGGCTCTTGACAAAATATTGTAAAATAAGGTATTCATTTTCGATAAGAAGATCTTCAATTGAACATTTTTGCAAAAAGAATATAAAAGAAGCGTGAAGTTGTATTAACAGTCCATGTAACCACTTGAATTTGTCGTGATCAATCGTAGGAAAAGCTACTAAGCTAAAAAAGATTATATAGAGCCTCTGTTCTTTAAATTTTGTCATTTTGAATTCACTTTTTCTGCCCACAACTTCCATCAGTTTATGTGAGAGATTGGTGGAAAATAAGCCTGATATATGTATCAATTTGTCAGTGGTGTCGATTCGAAATCTATACTTGGAATAACTAAAAATTCTACTCCATATTTTTGATAGATATTCAATGAACAGAAAATTTGGAATGCCATTGATATGGTCTATCAATATCGAAATCGTGATGTCATAGAGATTAGTGACGTCAATTTCGATCTCATCGAATAATTGTAAACGGCTGAGCATTTTCAGAAAATTAAGAAAGAGCCGTTTGATGTTTTCATCATGAGATGTTTGAAATTTTGACTTGATTTCATTCATATTTTTTGTAAGCATTTTGGGATTTAAATAAGGACGATTGGAGGGATCTAGATGGTAGATATAGTAGGTCATAGTCCAAAATCTTTCTATTAATTCAAAATTCGAGGTAATGAAATAAAAGTAAAAATTAAACATACCATTATCATTAATGAACAAGACTTTGTTTGGATCATGCGAAATGCAATTCAAGATTGAAACAATAAGTGGATTAGCATCGAAATCTGGGATACTTTCACGTGTTTTCATAAAGTTAAGAAGCAGTACAATGAATGATTTGGCTTTTCGGTCCAGAACCAAGCTGTCATTTCGATATATGAAGGTGAAAACATCAAAAAATAATATTGTCTTCTCTTTATATTGATCAACAGTTTTTCCACCCTGGCTTATCCATGTAAATTCTCCATACAATTCGATTGGGAAATTTTTAATGAACAAATGATCCATTTCGACATCAGATTGAGGTGAGAAGTGAGATATAAATGTTCTGACGGCTTTCATCTGAGTTAACGAATCACCTGTTAGTGTGCTCTCAACATATTCGTAACCAGAACTATAATTCTCTTCATGAGTAATTTCATTGCTTGAATCCATCTCAGAAAGATTCTCAGAATCCTTGACTATATAGATTCAAAGACAATAAAAGTAATTTCAATGGTATCGCATTTATTGAATTTAAAAATGGGAAGTTTGAAAAGAAATTTTCGTTCACGTGCCAAAAAACAATTTAAAACAAAACAATGGAATTTTCTAGAAATTAAACGAACAGATTTAACTGTGTGAAATATTTTCATTTAATAAAAACATGATTGTTACATTCAATTCTAAATTAATATTTCTAGGTATACCTTTCAAACATGATCATATTACATATTTTGACAAAAAAAATAGTCGCGGAGGACATTTTAATTTGCGCTTTTAAATTCGCATAGCCTCTTTGACTTCGATTTGGAACACAATTCAATTCCAAATACATTTTTCCTGAATTATTTTAATTTTTTCGTCCTGAATAAATTCGTCAATTGTAAATTATAGGATCCATCTTCAGCAGCTTCTGATGTTTTTTGGACGGAATCAGTATTTGTCAATCGATGCTATCTTCGCAAATCACATCCTTGTCGTGGATCTCAAATTTTAGTCCATTTTGAAATAAAAATTTAGATAGAATCGAGATGCGGTGTCGGTGGCGAAAAGAAATAATATATTGACACCCTTTTCATTCAAATTTTTTGAATATCAAATATTACTTTTCATTTTAAGTTAGTGGTCGATTTTTCTTCGATTTCTTCATAAATTCGATCAACATGAATATCATGGACTTTAGATTGTTGACTTGTGGTCTTTTGTAGTATTGCTTCCCAGCGAACGAATGCCGATTTAGTAACGTAGGTCTCGTGGGCAGAGGAACCGGGGTGAATTTTTAGCAGGTGTGAGTCCTTCACTACCCTAACTGCTTGCAGAAGTGTGTCTACCCGGAGTGCGGCTCTGGCGCACGTGAACATTGTCGCATTCGTGGTCGACGCAAAGTTCGTGCAGTAATGCACCAGTCCAGGTTTGTACACCTCCGATGACCGTTTTCAAAAAAAATTGTTGTCTTATTTTTAGCTGACAGCCGTTTATTTTTGACATATTTTAGCAATGATTTTAAAGACGAATAATTTCGCTAGTATTATATCAATTCTGTATTTTAACTTATCCTCTGATTGTTGTGATCTTTTGAAATTTAGATGCGTTTCAAACCGTTGCTCGTGCAAAAATGCTAGCTTTCTAAGGATGATATTAAATAGTTCAGATCTCGTATTTATTACAAAAATAGATTTACAATTCAATCGATCCTGTCTTTTAGGATTTTGTGAATATGCATTCATATTCATGAATCCATATGTGCATCCGGTATCTGAGATTTGATTCATTCTAACTGCAAGAATCTTTCTTAAATTTATCAGGTACTTTTTATAATAAATTCAAAGTGGGCATTTTTCAATATTATCAACGGAAAGTGGGCCTTGGTACACAATATATGTTCTAATTTAGTAATTTGGTGTTACATTTATTAGATAAAATAACATTCGAAAGTTTTAGAGGACTTTTTGAATGTCTTCAGAGTTAAGCACATTTGAAAATGGGGGGATTGGAATTTATTCAGACTAATTTAAAATTTACGATTTGAGTAAAATATAAAAAGACGAAATATACATTTTTATACCTTTACTCGTTGTTTGAGAAAATTGTTGACCCACTGAATATTAAAAACTGTCTATAATTTTCGCCACTTACTGGGTTGCTAAACTCTCGTATCTCCCAACTTATAACATTTTTGAATTTCATAAAATAGAAACAAGAACTTTAAGATTTGTAATAGTTGAACTTTTTATTTTAAGGATATGTTTAATTTACTTATTTAAAGATATCTAATTAGATGACAGCGATAGCTTTTGATAGAAAATATGATTTAAAATCAGCTTTAATATAGACAGACCAATACACAAATCGTCATCGATTCGAACAAGCTAATCATTTTTATTTTAATCAGAGTTAATATCCGAATCAGTTGAACCACGAGGACAAAGGTTTGCGACTGTATTTAAGAGAGTTAGAAATTATCAAAAAATAATGTATCTAAAAAAGCCTAATTTCTCCAAAACTCTATTAAGGAAAACCTAATTGATCGAATTTATTGTTTTATTATTCTGTGGGCTCTATATACCCAAAAATAAACTGCCGTAATGTGTTTAATAGACATACAGGAGCATCTCCGATATTCATGGTAAGAAGACGCTTCAATTTTTTTTTAATTTTGGGTTTACATAAATCTGAGCTTTATATACAAGATTTCTATCTTTTAATAATTTTTTAAAAAATTGAGATAAAATTCGAAAATGGAGTAGTTTAAATGATAAAGGGTTAACATATGAAATCGATTAGTCAAAAAACGCTCTTTATTGTAAGACAAGGACACAGTCGCGAGGGCTTCTCCTTAAATTACACCATTTCATTTTCGGAATTTCCGATGTGAATATTCAAAAGTTCTTTTTTGTATTTTATACAAATGCAAATGATAAATTTTAGATATATTGCTGCCACTCTTTTCTGGCTTATCTCAGTAAAAGATTGTTGCTTATTAGACTTTAGAAACTACTTCATATTTTAAAGACTCACTAAGATGGAATCTTTATAAATTTTCGTTTACTATATACAGTAAAAATACAATAAAAGAATTTTTGAATGTCCACATCAGGAAGTCGGAAATTCGGAATTGGTATTATGAATTAATAACATTTAAATCTTTTCAAAGCAAGAGTGACAATATTTAACTTTTCGAAGTGTTGAAACCCGACAATCTGTGCACATTCACAGGTTTTAATTTTAACAGTAAATCGATATTCGTATTTACCGATTTAAAGAAGTAAACATCTTTTAAATTGATGTTAATTAGCTATAAAAGAACAATTTTTATTTTAAATTTAATCTCTAATCCAGGACATGAATCTGAGAAGCAGAGATATTTCGGTGATGTTTTAGATCCATCAAATTGAAGAGAGCTGTAAATAGATGATGCTTTCTCAGGTCATTAAATGTGTTACCACTCTGATTAACAAATGTATAACTATTCGACTTAACTGTTTCGTATGAAATGGATTAATATTGACACAATACCCAGATTGTGCTGTTTGAATTATTTCATATACGCGAAGCTTGAACATGATGTAATTTACTTGTGATTGAGGCGGCTCAAAATTGCCAAATTTTTTGATTATAATCCTATCATACTCTGCAATTATAAATAAGCATTAGAGCTTGGCTGGCAACAAGCCTAAAAAGATGATAACTTCATTTTATTGTCGAATTGAGCTGCTCTTGCAGTCCATGATATATGTAAAGTCATACCTAACATCCTATTTCTGATGAGAGCGATAATATTAATGTTGTATGTCCCTAGACTTTGAAGAAGAAATTTAAAATTAAAAAATATGATTAAAATAAATCATTAAATTAATGTTAAAACAAACAATTTAATTTTAGTCTTTGGCAGCCCATTTCTTCAATTTAAGAAAGGATATTCTGAAATGCCTTTTCTGGCTATTTTTCACATATTTCCATGCGCATTTTTTCATCTGATAATTATTAAAACAAGGTATACCTATTAATGATAGTAGTAGACTTATCCTGGACTCGCCTTATCGTTTGAATGATCTTTTAACTGATGTCTAATAAGCCTCCACTTTTTGTATGTCGGCGCATACTGGCTCCGAGATAGTTATTTATGAGACATACTATAAAAAATAAAGTGTAGTTTCCATCTGGTGAACGGATGATGGTTCCACTGTTGATATTTATAAAGCTAATCGATTAGGAAAATACATCTGTATGGGTAATGGATCCGGTAGAAACTTCTAAAAATGTGGATAACTTACATTATATCATTATCAATTAAGGAATTTTTTGATAACGGTCATCGGAGGTGTACAAACCAGCACCGGTGCATTACTACACGAACTTTATGTCGACCGCGAATGCGACTTTATTCAGGTACGGCAGGGCTGCACATCGGGTAGGCACCCTTCTGCAAGCAGTTAAGGTAGTGTAGGGTTCACACCTCCTTAACATTCACCCCCGTTCATCTTCCCACTAGAGGTATGTTACCCAAATCGGCAGTCGTTCGCTGGGAATATCAATTAAGTAATAGTGGTGGCCTTTCAATAATGAACGCAGATTATAATTCCAATCTACCTTTTAGAACATGAACCTACAATAAGGTAAAACGTCGTAAATACCACGTACCGAACGCTGAGGTTATATAAATCATGACCTGAAGTAGTCGAGAAAAATTCATACCGCTGTTATCATAGATCTCTAAATGACAGATTGGGCTATCAGAATATTTTCTTCCTTGACCACCCAATGCTACGTTTTCGTTCGATAGATCCCACGGTTTAATCTAATAATTATCCTAAAATCTAACCGTTTCTAAAAATTTTGTCATCTTGGAAGAGACTTTGAGAACATTAAACACGACGCGATTTCGATTTGATGGCAAGCCAACATTTAAATGGGACACAGAAATTTAGTGAAGGAAACTTTAGATCTCTCTTGGAATGTGTCGAAATAATTTGCCATTCCCATTTCGAGATCTGATGGATTTTCTAATGTCGCATATGTTACGAACGAGATTTGTCGACAAATAATCCTGCTTTTTATTTAAATATCTTAAACTCTATACATTATCGGAAATCTCCTGCATTTGTTGCTGAATCATTTTGCTAAACATTGTTCACAGATCCTGTCTTCTGGCAGAGTTCTACAATTCCAGAGACATCCAATATTATTTACTGCGCCTGATGGAATATTTGTGAACAGGGAAAGATCTATTATTCAGCAATAAGCCTTTAGAGCGCACATAAAAGTTACGTCGAATACACTCTGCTAAAATATACTGAGGACAAGGTCTCAGAACGGGACCAGTTTTTTGGATCGATTGTCGTGATCAGATCTACTACGATTCTCGAGATTTCTCGTTAATTTTTCACCAAGTTAAAAGTTCATTATGAAAGGCAGTTAATTAAAATAACAATGAGATTATTGAAATCTTGTTTGGTTTAAAAAATTATTTCAATAAAGCTCCTTACAATTGACATTCTTTCTGATAATCTGATATCACAGTTTTTTATAAATCAAATTCGACATTAAAAAACACTAAAAATTAAAAAAATGATTATAAACGACGAGTAATTTCTATTATGGCAATTAGGGATCCTGTCAAGTTATCAGAAGATTGTTTACGGCGCCATTCAAATTCTCACACATGATAATGCAGGATATTTATGACTATCTTTTCCAGTATCTTCAATGTAAACGGTCTGTTTTCTTGGAGGATGCCGATACTTGAGAGAATTTCAGGTTTACTCACTATGAATAGTATGGCCATTGGTTTCAAAATCCTTGAATGTTTAACAATGGCTGGCTTTTGGATAGCTATCAAATATGTTAATTTTTGTGACGGATGACGACGCGTGTTTGCTTTATTTCAACTAAGGATGATCTCTGGATATTTACAACCCATAAAGGTACAATATACCTTGTTCTTGTACTTTGTAATTAATATTTCAGCTATCATTGCCCTAAAACCAACATGTTTTCATGGACATGCATTTTTTTCTTTTGAGATCGAAATGTATCGATAACTGTCCATTTATAAGTATGAAAATAGTAAACCAGTCGAGTCTGAACAATACGAAATGAATCGTCTTTCTTTTGACTGTTGAAATATATTCTAACCAAGCGGAACACTACCACTGTCGTTTGCTTTCAGGTACCATTCTTCTGTACTATTATTATCCTAATTCAGAGTTTTCCAAAGTAATCATGAATAATTTAAATAGGTTAAAATACAGAGCGTATTGGTTGAGATACGTAACATTGCTAAATGACAAAATATTCCACAGAGTGGTGTCTTTGGATATCAACGATCGATTGACACAAATAGAGAGGACTTAGCGTATTATGTAGAGATGTTTTTGTTAACTCAAAATTTAATCCAGCCGTATTAATGCATGATGACGAAATCAGATTTCATTCGAGATCAGATTCGATATTCAACAGTCGAGAAAATTCGCGAGAGACTATCTGATCGATGAGTGACATATTATTACCATTCTTTTCTCAGAGAAAGGAAAGAGGAAGTATATGATGTGTATCCAAAGATAAAAAGAAGATTGCTCTGACCTCTAATGTTTGGCGGTGATGGAAATTAGATCAAGGTATGTAGTGATGTAAATTATACAAACATTTGCTATGTCTATGGTTTTCATTAGTGAATATGGATGATTTTTCGTCTTAGTTTCGTCAAAATCAATAGGGCTTGACAAAATAAATATAATTTTAAAAATATTTTGTAATATAGACACCATGGATTTAATGTTTTTTATTGACATACCGCTTTCGTTTTTATGTCATAGCTCTAAAAAACTCATGCGTACTTAATGCAACGTACCACATGGCATGCTTTATTGTGAAAAACATTTCATATCATCGAAGGTATTCTGGGTTATTTGTGTCTTATTCTTCGTCGAAATTTTTCATATAACAATATGAAGATGGTATTGTTCGTAGAAATTTGTCTCATTTCTGCTAATATTTCTGAGGTTTTTCGATCACTTAATGATATCATACCAAAATCATGGTCCTAATTGCCTTTTTTTTAACGCAAATAATTCCAGAAGCCTATAAAATATGTTAAAACATTTTTTAATGTTTTCTGTGGGTTGGTAAGCGATGGAAAAATATCTCTGTATCTTTATCCACAGTCACAGTTTTAATTATATTTTGTGTTTTAGTAATATTTTATGCAAAATATATTTTGTGTTGTAAGATCAAATTTCAGGCTTTTATTACTTGAAGAATGGTAGCTATTATTAAAAAATTTATTTTGTACGTGAATCAGAGTTTTTGAACAACTTTAACATAATAAATTACATAAGATAAATTACCCGTCATGCCGTTAGAATAATGGGGATTTTATCCATCCACATAATTTTATTATAGAAAATGGGACAAAATTAGTTGGAATAAAGTACTCAATAGTGATTTGAGAATTGCTCTAGTTTTAAACGTAAACGGTATTGTTTTCTCGGTTTGATGGTATACTGAAATTATATAGATAAGCCTATGTCGAGATGAATAATGTAATAAATCTAAACAGTTTCTTAAATGTTTAATTAAATCTTGAGTAGAAGTGCTAAACTTGGACTCATGACTTAAGTCCTTTTACGCATGATCAATTCTATAAAAAAAAATATTGTGTGTATTTAGTTAAATTCAATGACTAAGTAATAGCATAGCAATCTATGGATGTTTGAAGATCAGAGAATGCTCAGTATTAAGAATGAATTTCATTCAGGCCTCATAGTACCTAATGGAAGCCGCAGTTTGAGTAATCGTGGTCGGTAGGTAGAAAACATTTATAGAATGTGTATGAAGAAAAAAGGACCATAAGGTGATGATAAATTTTAAATCTAAGCAAATATCGATTTTTTAAGGGTGATTGTTTCTGTAATATGAGATGAAATTTGACTCAATAGCGCATGTGATCTGCAACTTGATTGTTTCAAAGGTAATATTTTGAATGGAATACTTTATCCAATATCCTGCCTAATGTTATTCAGAATATCACTTGGTTTTTATGTGAAAGGACATCGACGGTCCTGCTATAAGGAGATAAGGGAACAGTGAACACGTTATCTCTTAAAATATCTGTCCATGAACACCTTTACCAAAATTTTCGGCTATTTGTTGTAACGGTACCAATTTTAAATTCAATAATTGGATATTTCTTGCTGCTGAGTATCTGGTAACTTGATTCTCTATCAGAATTTCTGAAAATTCAACCACATCCGTAAAAGCATCCCTAATAATAAATTTGATGGAAATGTTCTGAAAATTATTCATGAAACTCACCTGCCATTTGTGGTCATACAAAATAGTCGTTCCTTCAAGTCTTAGGCTTTTTTGCGGATTTTCAGTATTCATTCGCCATCCACTGATGTGCATTTCATGGATCAATGGATTAATACTGCGTCCTGCGCTTCTATTATAGACCTGTAAGTTTATCACCACCATAGGGGACAAATTCAAGTTCTAATCTGATACACGATAGGCAAAAAGTATTCTTCGTTTCAGAAACTTTGTTAGTTTAACACATACGGATGAAAATATGTATATGGTTTCATTCAAACTGCCTACAAAATCCAATTTAGGCATGCTCCAATACAGAATCGGTTTTTGTATAACCTTTTTAACATTTATTTACCTCCGATAGGTTGTGGTAAAAATAAACATGTAATACTCCGAAATAATAAATATCAGTAAAATAAGTGATCAAATTCCGTGTATTATGGGTTAGAAAAAAATGGAACCCTGTAAAATATTCAGCATCCGGATGAACACTCAGATAGATCTGGAATTCCTGATCAGAAATAAGGAAAAACTATTTTAAAATTTTTGTGGTTGGCGTATGAAACCTGCAGCGAATCATTACAATGTGGTCCGATGAATAGTAAATGATAATTAATAATTTCTCTCCAGAAATTGTTTGGATTCGAGTTGTCAATATAAATGATGTTGATTTTCATATATAAATATGTAGGTCGAATAAAAACCATCGGCCTCATCTTGATTTTTATAAATCTTGTAGTGTTTACGTTCATCTTTCGTTAAAGATCGATTTACGATTCGATAACAACAAAGCCAACCGTTTGACGAATTCGAAACTTGAATTAAGTGTAATAGTATCGTCCCAATAAAGATTTGCCTCATCTCTCTCCAATTATAGGATTTTATTATTAAATCACATTTAAATACTAACAGGTTATGTGATGATTAGTGATAATTAAGAACATGATTGCCAAATAATTTCGATTATCTTCTGAGAGAAGAGTCATTTATCAATTAACAAACAAATGATGAGTGTTGTTTGCAAAAGGGCTATGACGTTTATATTAATGAATCATGATCAGATTGATGTGGCTAGTGTATTGTGATGAAATAATATTATTCCAGATATTTAGATATCAAAAATTAATTTCTTTAGTTCCTGTATCAGACCCATAGTTACAAATCAAATCCGGTTTTGACCCACCTCCGGATCAGAAATAAACATGCTCTTGACCGAAGTAACCGGGGTATGAGATATTCGATTCCATTCCACCTTACCAGTGGTTACAAATCTGTTTTAACACTAACTAAACACAGAATTTAATCAGAATTATAGGGTTATCATACTATGATGATGTGAAGAATGATAGCTTAATAAAATGATGTTTTAACCTCATCGGGGTACCAACATTCGAAGAAATTATTATTTAAATTAAGAAAGGTTTTTGACTTTTCAAAATTTGAAATAAATTTCATTGAAATTTCATGTTTGTGCCACTTATTTGCAGGGTTGTGAATGCCAACCAGATAAACCAATGAATGTCATTACTGATTTTAGGAACCTTGGATTTTAGTTAATAACAACATCATATACAGTGAACTCAGGTCTTGTGCACAAACCTCGTCCCAGTCCCCATCTTAGACTTCCGCGGAACGTGCAGATAGCCGAATTAAGTATTTTAGTCACATGGAAGCAGAACCTAATGGGTGCGCTCACTTAAGTTGAGATTGCACTTCTGTGGATTTGACTGTAAATGTAAAGATTTAACAAATTTTAAGTAGAAACAAGTAATAAAAATTATCCACATTTGATGGGTGTAAATTATCGATTTTATGATTGATTGACGTTTAATATTATTCCATAAATAATTTTGATCTAATATTAATATTTATCAAAAAATCGGGCATTCCATAGTATCTTATGAGTATATTATATGCATCTTATCAAAAATTTGCAAATAATATCAAGATCATCAATATTTGGCACATTTATAATTTTAGATTTTTCCGCGAAGTGTTTAGTTTACACCATTTTCAGTCCAAAATGGCCGATTCTCTGATGATAACATTCAAAGATTCCGAAGTTGTATTTAAAAGTAAATTGATATTTATATAGATTCTACCTGTTTGGGTTGTGAGAAAATTTGTTCAGATTCAAGAGATTAATATGTGCTGCCGTTTATTGAGAATTGATTTTGCCTACCAGCAAAGATTCTTTCTAAAATCTACTTTTAATAATAAATTCATGTCGGAACCTTTGAATGTCATCATCGGAAAGTCGGCCATTTTGGACGAAAAATGGTGTAGATAAATCTTTTGAATTAAGTTATATTTTGACTATGTACAAGTTTTATTTGCTGCAAGGATGTCAGGTCACAATGCCTTCATCGTTGAATTAATGATTTTCATGCTGTGTTTGAATTGCTGAATTAGTGGTTGGCCTTTATCATTCAATATCCGGCTTTTTGCGATTAAAACTATCACTAATTTCAAACTGGTACACGATTTATATACTTAGTTACCATATAATTTTCATTAACTGTTTAAAATGCGCATGCGGTATAAAATAGAGTAATGATTATTTTGTTGAATTTTGAAAAAAAACGCTGATTCCTACAAGCTATGAATAATTTAAACCATAATTAGTTATTGAGAAATGATTTTTTGGGCGATTTAATATAATCGGCACGTTTTTGCAGATTTCATATCAAAGCTATTTTTCAATTGTAAATTTTTTATTTTTGGATTTTAATGAGACGAGATAAGTTTGGGTGTATATTTTAAAAATGATCGTTTTTCAACAACTGTTATTACCTGCAGTGAAATTTCGTTTCCAATATTCTTGCTAAAAACGGTGGATAAATTTTATGGGTAGCAGTATTTTTAGCGGTCATTGTTTTACACTGATTTCAAGAATATTTTTTCATTAGGCTCAAAATCTTTGAGAGGTAAATATTGGTTTTGCGTAATTTTTTAAAATTTGAAATTTCCTAAAAATATTTATGATTTTCCAATATTTAAGAATAATTTTTGACGAAATCTGGTTTGAAACGTGTTTTGAGTTGATGATTCATCATCAGATTTAATATATATAAAAATTAAGCGTAAAAATACTGTAATGATGGGATATTAGATCGTTAAATCAATAAAAAATATAATTATCAACAGTCATTGGTATACTTACCTTAAAATGGTGAAAGACTGTATAGAAAATTATTCAAGAAACAATATTTGAGACTGTTTAACGGAGAAAACCTAGAAAAATTAATCTGAAAATCTTAAAGATGAAGGTCAATAAAAATGGTCACATTTGAATCTTATTGCGCGTGCGTGCAAACTTTCCTATATAATAGATACTAATATGTTTTTTTAACTCAGTTTCCAGTTAAATTTCAAATCTGTATTGGGAGATATAAGCATAAATTCTTAATCTAGGGATCATCGGTGGTTTGAAAAACTTAACATTGAATAAGATCTCTATATTCTCAACACTTTGAGCTCTATAATGAAATATATTTTCTCTATTAAAATATAAAACTACTTTCAAGGTTCTAAGGATGTGCTTATCCAATGTTGTAAACAAACTATCCATAAGTGAATCCATATAAAAATGAAAATTTACAGAAAATATATAGTTGTTGTAAAATTTTAACACATGCCAATAGATTGAATGCCTGTCGTTTATAGTGTTCTTTGTCGTTGGAATATGAGATCATATTTGGCCATCTATAAACTGCGATTCAGAACGATAGTTTCAAAAGTAAAATCCACGTTAGAATACTGGATCCGATATCCGGACTGATAGTTTTAAAACATTACCATTTTTTTATTTGATATCTTATCGACGGATCGATTGTAAACCAATAAAGGAAGAATCAATATATTTTTTATTGCATGCTTTAATCAAAAAGCATTCGTATGGTGATCGTCAATTGATTAATTGAATTGTGTAAGCATTATTTTGTTAAATTTGAAATAATCAACTGATTCTGAGTATCTTGACACTTTGTTGTATCAACACTTCTGCGCGTTCTATATTTCCAGTAAAAACCTTAATGATTAAAATATTGATCGTTACATACATCCAGAATTTATATTTCATCTCACCTTTTATTATTGACTATATGTAAACGTCAAAGGTGAGTCCAGCTAGGGTCGAACCCACGACCCATCTATGCTCACCCAGCGGTCACTAACTCGACCACCCAGCGCTGAAACGTTACAAGGATATCTAATACATCCTACATATACAATACGTTGCACATTTTAATATATTCGGATCTACCCGAAAATATCATCCCCCAGCCGCTTATATTTATTTGATAGATCAATGAACGAATACCGTCTCTTTTGTTTTTAAAAACCTCTATGTTTATCACCACCATAGAAGATAAATTCCTGCTTATATATGATGAATTATAAGACAAAATCAGTCTCCGTTGTAGGTACTTTTTAAGTTCAAAAATTACGGTTGCAAACATAAATTTTGGGTTATCGAAACTGTCTTCATAATCCCATTTTGACATGCTCTAATTCTCTATCGGTTTTGGTAGAACCTATGGAAAGATAATTCTACATCATTTCGTTCATTATGAAAATAAATAGTAAAGGCCGCGATATAAATATTAGATAAACGTAAAAAGCCAGTTCTTGTATTTTTGGTGAGAAAAAAATGGAATCCTGTGAAATACTCTACATCGGGCGGGGGGGAAGTATGCTCAAATAGATGGGAAAATCCCGAAGTTAGAAAATGGGAAACTATTTTAAAATCGTTGTGGTTAGCATATGAAACATGCAGGGTATCATTGCAGCGGATATCTAAGTAAAGCAGGTGATAATAGACCGTTCCTCTTTTGAAAATTTTTCGATTGGATTTATATATATATAAATAATATGGATTTTCATGTACATATAGGGGGGCCGAAGGAAAACCTTTGGTCGGATCACGAATTTAATAATTTTTATTCGATTATGATTC
>JWZT01003344.1:68927-89767 GCA_000827895.1 Thelohanellus kitauei | reverse complement strand
AACTAGTGTAAAGCATGCTTTTCCCAAATTACACTATTTTCAGTCGAAATGGCCGAACTTCCGATGATGACATTCAAAGGTTCCGATGTGTGATTTATTAGAACAAGTAAATTTTAGGAAGATTCTGTGCTGTTAGGCAAAATCAAATCTCCATAAACGATAGCACATACTCCACTCTCGAATCTGAATGAATATTATCACAACCCTAAAAGGTAGAATCTATGTAAATATCAATTTACTTATAAATACAACTTCAAAACATTTATACGTCCTTATCGAAAACTCGGCCATTTTTGACGGAAAATGGTGTATATTTTGATAATACGTCAATATTATGATATCACAACATGGTTAAACGAACGAAGGATCAATTTTAAGTTTTTGCCACCATAAGCGAATCAATTAAACCACATCGAGGAGGTATATTCAGTGATTAAATCCTCTACCATACTCTTGGTCCATTTGACCGTGATTATCAGACAATTAAAACATAAAACTCACAATTCATCCTCTTTCGATAAAGATGAGTCATTCAAAATTAATGTTTTTACGTTCGAATGATAGGATTTTTCGATTTGGAATTTAGGGGTAAACAATTTTGATCATATATAATAGAAAAGTATACTTTTATATCTTTACATTTTCAAGCAACCCCTTTGGTGACTGTAGACATATTTTTGAAATATAAAACAAAATTTTTAGGTTTATTGGTAAAATTTGTTTTGCGCATTGATTATGTATATTTATATAAAGATTAGGAAAATCGGCAATACTTAAAATATCCATATTTTACATTTTATAACTAAATTTTTTCCTTCTTTTTTGATAAATATCAAAATATTTCAAAATTATTTTAGCATAAGTTGTGCCTTAAAACCGCCTACGTCAGCGCATTGCGGCCTAGGCCATATTGTTGCCGAGACAGTCGTTTCTCTAATCATATATCGAAACAAAATTTTCCGAGTTAAAACCTCTGCACTATCACATCCCTTATAAGCTGAGACACAAGAGTGTACGTGTTCAGCTGTGGAAGTTTAGAAATACCCTGTCTACCGACATGTAAAAGGATGCCTTAACCGAGACACATCATGGAAGGGATAGATTAACTTTGAAAACGACACAACATGCATCTCCCTAAAGTCGAGACAGAAATGTACCAATACGGGTATAAATACGACCAGTGTCGATGCAATCAAAAGAAAGTATATAAAAGGTATGGAAATTAGTGATTAGTTAGCAAGTAATTAAATGACTAAATGTTCGGATTTGTCACCGCCACGCTGAACAAAATGACCTTTGATTCTGATGAAAATATATGGATTATAAAAGGTTTATTCGCAAAAAACTTTATATGACGGAATCTACCCTCGGCAACATCAACTCCAGCTGAAGATGCAGACGCTCTGGCACCGATTTCGTCCACGACGAAAGTCGAGACTTGAAACAGGTCCGTGATAAATCCAGGAATCGAAGTGATTCCACTCAAATCTGCCATTGACGGAGTGAAAAGATCGATCACTCCAAAATGATTTAATGTGCTTATCATATCTAGACTGGTGGAAATTTCAAACTTGGGTAACTTCAAGTGCACACGTTCAGATTTTGATAATCCAAAGTAATGGAATAATTGGTGCCACTAAATTAATTATCTTCCTACCTGCGCGTTTTTCATTATATTTTCAAGTGAATGTCCATTGTGGGGTAAAGAAATGACAGCGTACGTTTTTCTGTTTGAAAAGGGAATGAAAAGATAATCGATATGATTATCAAGGTCTTGAAAAATTCGGAATGAATCGCGTTTATTCATCATCTCAACAGTGAACTGTTGTCCTTGATCATCCGTGAATGTCTCCTGCTTCGTATGCTCTAATTCAAAGGGGGACAACCAATTGGCTTGAAATAACAGGGTATTGATAAATACTAACATGGTTACAGAACTTGGTGGAATTTTAAAAAGATCCCTTATCAAGCCTCCTGTTTTCTCTGCAACCCATTGATTCATTTGTTCCATGGCTTCCATTGACTGAAAAAAATCTATCTGCTCAATCGTCAAGTTAAATAATTCTTTGGAAACCTTTTGGAAGTGGTCCTTGACTCCAAAAGAATGGAAAAGGATGTTATTGATATCCCAGGCCTCTCCTACCATTGTGTTAAAACTCTTTAGAGTTGTGGCAACGCCAGAATACATCCATGTGGATTCATCGTATAGTTCCGAGAAATTTTGATTCAAGAATTTCGAAACTTGGTCTCCTGTTCTTCCTCGAAGTCCAACGCTAATCACCGCCAGCAGGCTGTACAGACTCACGCCACTGAACGCCACATTCCCTTGTTGGCCTCGTGTTTGAAAAAGGTGATTGAAAACTTGGTAGTTAAAACCATTTACAATATGATATGACATTCTGAAGAAATTGAAAATAATTGGCGATTATTTATGAAACCATCGGCAAATTAAATCTAATTAATTGATTGTTATTTCGCACCTTTTATCGTTAAATCCGCAGAAGTACCGGTTGATTTTAAAAAGACTAATTAATTGAGCTGGGGCTGGTTTTAATAATAAAATAATGTTTCACATTATCGCCCATCCCTTTCTACATACACAATTTTTTTCAGTTGAATCGGTTTTTTGAGAACTCTACAACCTCTTACCAACTTTTGTAGCGACTCAAAAGTTTGTCTCTGCTCTGTTTATCGATTTTGAGTCTAAATTAGAGTTAATAAAAATAAAAACATGCTCTTTCGCCCCCATTTAAAATGGATCGAAACGTATGTTAGACAAAATTATCTCTGTGATAATTTATTTAATGGGGATTCGTTAATCTTTTCCATATCCAAAATATATTCCCGATGAGGTTAAACACTGGAAAACAAGGAGCGAAATAAATAAATCGGTTTTAATTGAAAAGACGAAATTTGGAACCTACCAGTTCTGATTGACCCAAACCCTGTCATTTATAGCTATGATACCATTAGGCCATTTATCCTTAATCAGGCAATCAAATATATAAATTCATTTTAAAGAACAGATCAGTATGGTCAAATTCTACTTATTTAAAAAAATTTATTTCAATTTATTACTGTGTAAAATAAAAACATTTTTCCCTCTAATTTGATACTAGGATAAACATTCCCCTATATTCGGAGTCCTCATCCTAATTTACCCCCCGCCCCCAATCTTAAATTGAATCCCATTTATTAACTCAATCAGTCAGAATAGTGTTTATTAATACCAAAAATTTAGATTTATCGATATGTAATTTAAAATAATGGGAAAATATAAAACGTGATCCAATGACTTCCCGCTATTTCTTTACAGTGTAACAAATCTCCACCTTGATGTAATTTTACACTCCTATACATAATCTATGCGAACCTAACTTTTGTACCTACAAATTTCATTTTTGCATTTTGAAAACAAGTCTACAGTATAAAAGCTGTTGTTTGAAAATGGAGAAAATTATAATCGAAAGTATAATTTTCTAAAGTGCATAGTTTTGCATTCAACTATAAATATCCGAACGTTATTACTGCGCGCCTCAAATATTCATGGTTATTCTTTACGATATTATGGAAATTCAAACTGCTATTTTCTGTTTATTTTGATTCATTTAATAGTGAAAGGGGTCGATTATTTATGTTTTGAAATAAGTTGTTGAAAAATAGTCTAAATGTGTCAAAATCTCGTTGATAATAACCATGAATATTTGAGGTGCCCAATAATTAAGATCGGATATTAATATTTTAATGCAAAATCCGATATATTAGAAAATTTTAGTTTTTATTTATTCACTTCCAAATAGCCGATTTTCTGCTGTGTACGTATTTTCAAACCACAAAAATCAAATTTTTAGGTATCAAATTTAATTGCGCATTTATTATGTATAGGATTGAAAGATTTTTGAATGAATGGGACATTGTTTGGTTGATACAGATATTCCAGCATCATCTAATTTTATTTGAAATTGAATGGATGTCTAAGTTGGCCATTTTTCAGTATATCTTGTTAGTTAAGGAAAGTTAATCATTAAAAATGCTGTGATTGTATCATAAATCAACATTTAAACATTTACCATGAATGAAACGATGATGATTCGAGTAGTAACCGTCAGTATCCATGTAGAGAACCGCAATTTTCTATCTTCGCACGCTTTTAGAAAAATTATGCAATGGAATGAAGAATATCACACAGTAAAATTATTAATGATGGTCAAAGAACGCGCTAAACCACATTCCGGGTTTTGGTAAACTCCCACTTTCCCAGTATTTTCTCAACAGTCTATACGAGGTGTTTTTATTAAGTCAGAGAACAGCCTCAGTTCAAGATTATAAGATTCTTGGATTCTACCCCCGTAAGAGAAGTCTATTCTTTAAAAATTGGGAGCTGCTTACAAAATCCCTAGATTTTATTCGAGGTAGATTATTAGCTTCCCCATCTGATGATCGTCATCTGATGGAATGTTGAATTATTTGTTTTTTTCGTCGTATGATTAATCAATGAATGAAATTTAATAACGAAATAAGTAACGCGTTCATCCATCAAAAACTTAAAAAGTATGATTACCTTATAAAGAATGTAATAAATGGCGGCTCCATGTTCAGGCTCGATACTAAAAAAATCTAAAGCGATAATATTAACAACAAATCTATGTTCTAGGAAAAGCTGATACATTAGATACTCTTAAGCTGATAGGCATAAGTCTTCGGAATGTGTCGGTCGTCAGAGGTGAGTTTCAATGAACAGCGGGTTTAAACTTAGTGAATCTGACGCCTTTATGATCCTATCAGTTTTTAATAATCAGGAGAATAACAATATCAAATATTTTGAAAATTTAACTTGAAATATTCGAAAATCGACGTCAGATATGTGAATGAAATATCAAAATGTATACTTGAGCTACCTTCCAGAATTGGAAAATTTAACGAAACTTCTTTCTGAGGCGTCCGCCTTAAGCGGTTGTTAAACTAAGTATCATGATCACAAATGTCTCAAATTTGTCAATAAACAATGATTCGAGTGTAATATTTAAATCATTAAATCAATTAAAAATACGTTAAAACCTAAATTAAGGCGGTTGGTTGACAAATTATTTCATAACTTTTGTAATAGAAGCCCATTAATCAAATTAAAAATTTCTAGATCTTAAGAACATGGGGTCGTGCATATATCTTGTACCTGCGCGATCGTGGTGTGAAACGTTTACTCACAGCTAGGTGCGAGAATATTTTACCTCAACTAGTCTGGATATGAGATTATTTCTAATTTTTAAAAAGTACGATACGGTTTAGGACGTTTTTAATGTTTGAATTTAGTAATTTTGGAATGCATAAGAAAGAAGTGACAACTATGAAAGATGAAAAACTGAGTGGCGATTAGACGCCCACACGTGTGTGGGTTGAAAATTAATAGGCTAACGGAAATCAAAACAAAAACGACTCAAAAACACAAAATCGGATGTATTTTTGAGACTAGCATACGTTTTGGGAGCTAGATAACCCCAAAATTGTAAATGATTTGGGCGTTAAAAAGATTAATATAAGTCGATCTGTTAAAAACACTTGAATTCAAACGTATGAATTTTTAGCATTTTGAAAGTTGAGACAAACAAAATAATAATGCATTCTGTGACAGATTAAATTGTTTGGAATTAACTAAATCTTTCTGAAACTAATCGCATATTTGGCGTTGAATTTTTTGATTGCATAAACCTATAAAAAGCATGGATATAGAAGAAGGACAAGAAACAGGTGTGTCTAGTGTTAATTTAGATAAAACACAGTATTCTGAGATCAAATTTGAAATGACTAATGTACCCCGTCGATAATATAGGGTGATGGACCAGCGAACGAAAATGGTGGTCTCTCTTGTCAAGGATACAATACTATCCCACTTATAATCTCGGCCATGATGCTACTGGGACCTGTTATCATGGGAACGACTATTGCCAGCATTGGTAACGAAGAGGTAACCTACCACATTTATTCAAGTATATCAAACGCTGTTTTTATAAACTTCATTTCAAACCCGAACTTGATATCAATAATTTTAATTCCTCTGTGTTTCCATCAACCGTCTGGTCGATAGGGTTCGTGTACCCTTTTGGTGGATGGTTCGGTTCAATAATCGGTGGATACTGTGTGGACAGATATGGAAGGTATGAATCGAGTGAGCTTGAGAAAAACGCCATCGGTATTCTTTTGTGTGCTCGCTATGTTCGCAGCAGTCCTAAAGGTCATTTCCAGATACCAGCACATAGCCCTTTTGTTTATCAGCAGATTCTTCGATGGTATTTCAGCATGTAATTTTAACTCTAATTTAGCCGGGTTAATGGTTTCTGCTATTCTCCTCATGTTTGAAACGCTCCCACCTAGGTTGGAGAGGATTTTTAAACCGTTGATTCAGATCAGTGTCAATTTTGGAATCTCGCTGATTTTACTCTTTTCACTCTATGATGTATTAGTTAAACTGATCAAAGCTTGTGGGACAGAATTGGAACTTTGTCCACATCCTCACATTTTTGCTGTCTCTAATTTTGGGCATCGCAGTCATATTTTCGGAGGAAAGCCCGAAATATATTTACAACAAAACTCGCGATGTTGAACAAACTTCAAAAGGTTGGCCCATATTTAATCCAGCTTTTAGGGCTCTTCGAGGCAAATATTATTCAAACAGAGAAGTCGAGTTATTAGTGGTTTTCTGGGTTTTATATGAAGGAATCTGCCTCAAAATCGTCTCAGGTCAAACAAATGAGTGTCCTTGAATTTTTGAAGGAACGGCGATTCACACTAGCCACAATTTCTCTAATTGTCCTCCATTTAGGTCAGCAGTTGAGCGGTATAAATTCAGTAAGTACCAATTATGATCAGATTATGGCTTTTGCACCCACTATACTGACTTCATTGAATTTTCAAGCGCCCGATAAATCTGGTTTAGCGATTGCATCTCTTGGGTTTGTGGGCTCGATCCTATTCGTAAATTTTCTCAAATAATTAAGGCTCCTATTGTTGGTAACCAAAGAAGAAAAGTCTTGTGGATACTTGGTTTCGTACTGATGGCTGTTTCTTTTATTGGATTTTTGATTAATCAGAAATTGACGGAAGTTATTGGAACTTACACGTTTTCTGGCTACATTAGCTTATTCTTTCTCGGTATGTTTGTATTCGTATTCCAACTCGGACCAGGTATAGATGTACTAATATTTAGGACCTGTCGTATGGTTCATCTCTGTCGAGATGTTTCCTCCAAGTGCCACAGGTCCCGCTCAAGGAGTTGCATCGTTTTTTAACTGGTTTGCAAGCACCCTCGTATTTTTACTCTTTCCAATTCTTCTCGTATTTCCTTTTTTAATTCAGACCAAACTCTCACAGTACGTTCTTATCATATTTATCGTGTTTCAGACGATAGTTGTGATTTATTCAGGACTTGTCGTTGTAGAAACTCTCAACCGGGACCCGAATGACGTTCTCGCGGATTACCAAAACTTCAGGCTTGGCTAATTAAACACAAATTAATGTGTTAATTTCAATTTTTAGTCTAGATTATTTGACATTTTTGGGTTAATATTCGAGTGGTAGACGGGTAGACATGTTCCGCAATTCATTTTAATTTTATAAGAACAAAATATCTGGCCGCAATGCCTATTTTAACATTTGTAACAATGGGCCATCGTAGGGGCTGAATAATCGATGTGGCCCGAGTCGTCGATTTGAAACATTGAAATTAAACATTTAAAACTTTACCGAACTAAAAATACACGGATATTGTGGGTCGTTGATCCATAAAAAGATGTTCGTGTCAAAAATTAATGTTTCAAAGCAGCTTTTGAGAGGAAAGTTATTGGTTTTTAGAAAAACAAATGAAATATATTTCTATAGCTTTTAATAAATCCGATATACAAACATATAAGTATCAGTATATTTGTGTACCTCGAAGGTCATACACTTTATATTTAAAACCGAGTCCAACTGAAGTCCACTTATTTTCATTTTAAGGTTTAAAATTACTTGATTATTATCGTTTTTAATGGCGTTTTTACGATAGATCTGATAACATGAGCATTTGTTTAAATCTTTCTAGAAAGAACGGCCAATTAGCAATGCCCTCGAATGAACTTTATTTGAGATATGTAGATCAGCGGTTAAGGAAACGGCTGACGGTTTTGACCATAGAATGAGTTACCAGAAATATATCTCTTGAATTATCAAAAGTAACGATCATAAAACAAGGAAATTTATCGATTAGCATTTTCTCATCATTATACGTCTATTTTATAATAATTTTTTGAAACTGAAGATTGTGGGATCGGAAAAGGAAAAAATCCTATGATTACTGTTTTTACTATAGTTCTCATGATACAGAGTTGATATGCCAATTTTCGAATCTGTGAAATTCTTCTTTAAATAAGTGGATTCCAATTAGAATTCCTCAAACAAAGTCCAGTAATTGTGATTCTATCTCGTGATAAAATCCCAGGCAGTCTGATGAAATTATTCTTGATGATCCTCTTTCTGGAGTTCGAAGTAGTTGTTGGCATTTTTTGAATTCTGAACCTTACAATAAAGATCATTTAGACGCCAAACTTTCTTGAGTTGAAAATAAACCGAAGTTTAAAAAAAAATCATGGTTTAATCTTTAGGAACTTGATTCATAGTGGATCCGTTCCATGTCTTAAAAAACAGTACAAAATTTTGAGATTGTCTCCATTTTGACACCATATAACCAGGGCATGTCTGTACTCTTTTCCATTGTCAAAAGATAATACTGTGACATTTTTTTGATGTTTTTGAATGTACTTTGCATTAAAATAAAACCAACAAAAAATTTACTCTCAGTTTAACATATTTTATTGAGCTGTTATCATTATGATTTTAAAAGTTGTAAATTTATTGCACTCTTGCTAAATATAGTTGCCGAGCGCCGTAATTAATTTGATAAACTTACCTTTATTGATTTTATATCATGCCCGAGTCAGCTCAAATTCCCAATCATTTTTTTTAGATTTTAATGTTCAAAGTATTTAATTTTGATTAAATATATCAGTGATTGTGACAAATTGTCTATAAATATTGTTGTAAATTCATTTTTTATCACCTTGACCATTATTCAAAAGTACAGAAAGACATAGTCAACTGTATGTATCAGTAATTCAACTATTTTATCATAAATGTTCTAATACCTGTTTTATTTTAATACGACCCCAAAAAATCAACAAAGAAATATTTTGATGTTCTATCATTGCCTCAATTCACAATTCGAACTGGATTTCATCCATCACAATGCCTTAATGTCCCAACCCAACAATATAGCTGTGAAATTGTAGTCAAATTTGTAAATATTATGGAAAATTGCATTTTGGAGCCATAAAATCCACCACACTCACGTTTGTTTAATTGAAGTGAACTACACACAAAAATCGTTGGGAAAGTCTAAAAACGCATGCCTTTTTTTTGAAGTGTTTAGCGTATAATGTTGATTTTTTTAGGAAAATTGATGGGATGTAAAACTTTCGAAAGTTATTTTGAGGAACAGAAAAGGAGTGCGGAAATAGAATAAAAGGATGTCTTAAATCCACAATTCTAATGAGCCAAGATAAATCGTTCAATCATCGTCAAGTATATGATTAAAACTCGATTACAGTGAAGGATTCATGTTTGATAGAGTTTTTAATAAAAATACACGGTTTTCCAATAAATTATGAATTCTGCGGCGAGGCGGCGATACTTTTTGTGCCTATAATCCATGAAAATATACAGGGTTTCCATTCATTATCGCGCAAATTCCATTTTAAATCGCGCCGATTCCATTTCATATCGCGCAAATTCTATTTCATTTCGCGCAAATCCCCTGTTTAATTAGTGTCAATAAAATTCAATTTAGTGAAGTTTAATTATTGATTGAAACG
Source organism: Thelohanellus kitauei (assembly GCA_000827895.1). NCBI lineage: Eukaryota > Metazoa > Cnidaria > Myxozoa > Bivalvulida > Myxobolidae > Thelohanellus > Thelohanellus kitauei. Next base: position 79,868 of record JWZT01003344.1, on the reverse strand, counting down.
GGAAATATTATTTTCAATATAAATTTAGAGGTGTTCAACAATTTATGTTGCTAGTTTTATAGTTATATCTGCGACAAAACAAAACTTATCATAACATTATTTTCAAGGGGGATTCCTACATCCCAATCTGTAACATTTCATCGTTTAAGAGGCATATGTTTCATTGAAAAAGTATATTCATGATACAGTGGGGGTAAATGGGAAGAAAAAAAGCTGGTAGGCTTACGACAACCATAAAGTAGTTATATACACTAGTGACGGTTCATGATTGAGTTGGATATTTCAACAGCGTGGAAAGCAGCACAAACGTCGGCGTAAATAAATATCAGCCTGAATATTGATTTAAATTTATAAATCATATTCTCGTTTCAATAATTTATTCAAAATCTCAACATAGAATTTTGTTGATGAGAGATTAAATAGGTGATTTGCGCGAAATGAAATGGAATATGCGCGATAATGGATGGAAACCCTGTAAAAATGTGAAAAGCTGATTTCATCATTTCTGCCGCGGAGTGACAAATTGGCTGGTCAACAATCTTACTCAAAAACAAATGGGCTAATATATAACAGAAGTTAGGTTTCAAATCCGTTGAATCCTTAGATAAAAGATTCAAAAATGATATTGTAGGATTAATGTCGTAATGAATCAGATATTTTCCCTATTTTTAAAGAATTAAATCAACAAAACTCAACGCGAAACAGTACACTTATTGTGTGAACTGGACCCATCGAATCAAATATATATGGTTCGAAATACTCGGTGATTCGAACTGAACGTGGCTAATATGTAAATTTAATGTAAAAATTCCAATAACCTATCAAATAAGGAATTGTGGAGACTTCTGCGGTGCGAATCAGCGAAATTAAGCGATTTAATTCATTGTCCCATGAATTTTGTCACCCGTTAATCATACTGTAAATTTCGTTTTGATAAGCGCCACGATCATATTTTCATAAAAACTGTATTTTAAAGCCAATTAAACATGTTAAATTGTTTTAATATATTGAATACGATGCATAAGGATAATCTAAGCTAAAAACGATATGCGTATTAAATATTTACATAACATAGCCAAAAGTGCTCAAACTTTTGTTGATTGATGGCCGCATTTGATATTGCGTGTGTGTGATAAAGCATAATAAAGAAACAAATAATTTTAACTTTTTATGACTACACTGAACTAAGTAATAATAGGGAAAATTTGATGTTTATATATTTTATGATGTGTATAATTAATATTCTAAAGTTCTTCTAACCCGAATAGACCTCCTAGGAGGCCTTCGATTTCTGCATCTCTGATACAAGTACCGGGTTTTGCGACCAACAACGGCATTCGTGACGACCAAGAGCGGCATTTTTTAAATAAATTTGTGAACATAATAAAGAACTGTATCGACGAAAATGAAAAAGTGTAATGTTCAGCATGCATGTACAACATGAAAAATAGTTACCATTTTTACATATATGTGCCTCATCGAACAAGACATTCCGAGAGACTTAAGTTATGCCTCTCTTGCACTACATCTATTATTTTAACTGTTTGTTGTTACTTCTTTTGATTTTCTGTGAAATTCCATATTACATTTCCCTCTATTTATCGATACAACCCCCTTCTTTCGATGAATAACCAGGTAATGGTAACTATTTTTCATGTTGTAAATTAAAATTTTTCATTTTCGTAGATACAGTTCTTTTTTATGTTCCCAAATTTATTTAAAAATGCCGCTATTGGTCGTCACGGAGGCCCTTATCGGTCGAAAAACCCGGTAAATAGCAAACTAATCGACTCGATTCTAAAACCATTTAAAAAATCGATAAATTTAGGTGATAATACAGATTTAAAATTGAGATAATAGTTACTAAATTATATTTATGGGGTTGTTCTCAATACATACTCTTCTTTCTGCAAAATTTTGGGTCATCAGTTTGAATATCACGATGAAAATGATTGGATCAACCTTATAAAATTATCCTATAGACCTATTCTTTGAGATTCTAAAATCGAATTAAATTCCTCAAAAGCCCACACGACGATTTTCCTAGTTTCACGTGATTATATGCATAGTTTATTAGCCCTTTTTCCTTTTTGTGCAATCAACTTTCGACTCTTTGGCGTGCAGCTTAAAAATTATAGATTTCATATAAAATATTGAAGTGCCGTCAACGTTATGAAATGAAAGGATAACATCGATTATTAGCTGCCAATTGTACGCGGTTTTACGGAAATGGGAAAACGGTTGTAATTTATGTAATATGTTTCGCTGCTGCCTATTCTATGAGAGTACAGCCAACTCCGGATAAGTGGACTCCGGTTAAGTTTACGTTTTCTCCCGGTCCCGAGGCTGTGCATTTAACCAGAGTTGACTGTAAATGTAATTTTCTTGGATTTTTAAGGCATTATAACTGACCAAATAGAGCTTAAGTTGAGTGCTTTCGGAATTGTGTAGCATTTAAACGCTTGCGATAAAATCTATCAAAAGTTCAACCTTGAAATATTTTCCCGACAATATTAAATAGATTCCCCTTTGAAACTTAGCCCGCTTTCTATTTTTATTTTATAATTTGACCCCCTTTTGTAAAAATTTCTCTTAAATTTTAACGGTGAGCCGCAGACAGAAATTTGATTACACAAAATCGAAAAATGGTTTATTAACGTTGTATTTATCATCTTAGTTATTCATTAAATTGTCTAAATAGGGTTGAAGACTCTGATTTTCCCCGATACTTCATCATCCTGTGTTTGAGAGCTTTTATTTAAATAAATAAACATAATGCTTGTAGATATATGCTGGTTCTTATCGATTAGAATTTTATTGGTTTTTACTAATATTTTTATTTGAATGTAAATACCGTCGAATACTTTCCAGTTGTTCCAGGTTTGGATTTTCTGAATTCTACCAAGGATTGCACAGATTTTATTTTATGTATTTAGCTGTAGAAAACGTTGTGTATCGTGTATTAGAAGAATGCCGATAAAATACATAAACACTGGTACATCAATGTTGTATCTAATAGCCGATGAAAACGAAAAATGACGAAAACACTCGACAGAAAACATATATGATTGTTTTGATACTCACTCTAGCACTATTACATCTTAAAGAGAACATCAGAATATAAATGATACCTGTTTAATAAAGACAAGTTGTTTTGTATTTTAACGCTCATGATCTTAAAAAGCCATTTGATGATGTTTATTTTCAATTAATTATTTTTTGAAACAATCTATACATCGAGAAATAAATTTAATTCCTCCAGTTTAAGAAATTCGAAACAATTTGAGTTCCTGAACATCAAAGTTTATTTATGACATTCCTTTGATGAAAAATCAAATATTTTGAAATGTATCTTCCATTAAAAATTTCAGACACGACCCTTAATGTAATTGTTCACACTTTTTGAATAAGCAGGGGTAATTTAAGCCTATGTTGTTATATTTGAAAAATGAGATAAAAAGCAATTGACTCTCAGACGGTGACAAGTAATAGACGATATGTAATGTTACAGGTTTCGTCGTAGAAATAAAAATACAACATCGGATTTCAAGGGATCATCAAAAATATCATTAACTAGTATGTTTTCAATGAATACGATGATCTGAAAATTAAGTAGAAGCATTTAATATGTTAATTTAGCAACTAAAAATTTCAGAAAAAAGAAACCTTGTTTTTTTGGCCAAATGTATATATTTTAAGTTGTATAAGTTTGGCTCAGCATTGAATTAGTTTATCAATAAGTTAAACAGCTAGTATTTAAATAAAGTTATTTTACACCTCTGAAACAGTCAATAACTGGTGCAAGAATGATAACTCACCAGTAGCGAATTTGATCAATTAACGCAACCTGATGAACTGATGCTCGGGTTTTGTTATGGTTTGAATAGGTTTAACACTGCCTAGTGCATCCGAAATGGGTGTCAATCCAAAAAGATTTCTTAGTACAGCAGTCTTTAAGCCACTTGAGGCGTGACATGCGTTATTCTCATAGAGAAATGTCCCTGTATCGGTTTTTTACGTCCAATAAAAGCCATAAACGAAACGGGACAACAGGAAGATATAAAATGACATTATATTGGGACTTTCTTGTGTTAAATTATGATCCAGAATATGTTCGGTGGATTTTTAATAATCTCCTCCAACTGCTGATAAAATCATGCTTTCGTGGGGAATTGTTATTCCTTTGACAGGTTATTAATGGACTCAAAAACAATTTTTTTTTGAGAATGAGAACTACTAAGATTTGATAGATTTTTGCGTGCCAATAGTATCCGATTCCGGTTATATTTATTTGAATTTTATGTAAAGGGAATCAAAGGCTTGTCGGGAAAACATCAATGTAGTTTTAACATCGTGAGATTTAAGTTATTAAAACCTGAATATGTATGCTTCCTCACTCTACAATAATAACATGTCGCCAGCTGTCAAAAACAGACGGCTTCTTCCAAGGTTGAACTCCGATTCGGCGTCATTCTATCAATAAGTAGTTTTGAGGTACGAGTCTCGCTGATTTAGCATTCAATCCCAATCGCCTCTGCTTTATGATGCCGCATTATCATTGTGGTATTAACTTTTTTTGGATGAAGGAAATTCCATTTCAACACAATTCAACTTGAAATTATTTTTATCAACACAATGGTTTACTTGCGTCCAACAAGTAGTTAACTGGATGTGTGATGACATAAAAGGTCAGTATTATATTTTGCGATCTTAGAAAGATGTAGAAAAGAAATTTCCTTTTGACAATAAGTCGTTTCTTTTTAGAACCTCGTTTAATTACATGTTCACAAATTTTGATTTCAACGACATGTGATCTCAACTCATTGATACGTATTGTATAGAATATTGAAAAATTTATGAACATTCTCCCCCTCTTTCATCATGTGACGGAAATCTGTTTGATTTTAGATGAAAAGATGAGATATATTATAATGTCTTCGTTCTTGGACTATATGAATTTTTTTTAAAACCCCAATTTTTGTATACGAAAATCAATATGTCCAAAATTTTACATATAAAACCAATGATTCAATTTTTGGACCTAAAACCACGAATCAAATCTACACTCATGCATTTAAGAACGTTTAACGATATTGGTTTCAAGGTGTGATAAACCGACAGCACAATGAAAATCAGGATTTGTGAAAGGAAGAAAAAAGATGGATTCTCTAATTTCCGAGTCATTTTTGTTTCTCAAAAAGTTAATCATTTTAATCATATCTACTCTTATATTCTGACAATTAAGATTCTTTTTTAGTCTGGTCATTTTGTCAATAAATATGAATCCCATTCAAACTGCATCAAAAATTAATTTACACCATTTATAGTCGAAATGGCCGAATTTCCGTAGATGACATTCTAAGATTCCGACGTTGCATTTATTATAAAATGTAAATTTTAGAAATATTCTTTGCTGTTAGGAAAATCAAATCTCAGTAAACGACAGCACATATTCCACTCTTGAATCTGAATGGATATTCTTACAGTTCTAAAAGGTAGAATCTGTATAAATATCAAATTACTTATAAATACAACGTCGGAACCTTTAAATGTCATCATCAGACAGTCAGCCGTTTTGGACGGAAAATAGTGTATAATCATTTAAACAATTTCTTGTTTGAATGGTCATAGAAATAATATCCAAAAAACACAAGATTTATAAATCTACCAAATTCGTTTCTTTTGACAATTTAAATTATATCGTTTAGCAAAAATAGGAATAAATTGTGGATCGAAAATTTCCAAAGCCATTTGTTTGATGTTTTCTTCGTGTTTTCTTAAATAAAAAATTGCTGATTGCGCACCTCCGACCGAGATAACTTTTTCCATCTTTAATATTTTCAACATGAATCCTCTAGAACAGTTCTAGTGGTAGAAAGGTCAAAGAATGATAAACGACACTTCAAATAATCGGAAATTTTATATATTGCAGGACTTTGAAGCCCGATGTTAACAAGAGAGTCAGATAAGTAATCAGTTCCCTGAATGTAAAGGTATTAATCCGTCGATTCTTTACAAGAAAAAAGCTGGCTAGTCCGAATTGTAGCCATTGATTTTATCAGCCATCTAGAGCCAGATAAAAAATATCCTTCAATTGAAATAGGAAGGGAATAATTGAAACAAATAATTAATTGCATTTAAAATTGATGGGAAAAATACTTATAAATAGGCAAAACTATCCAATTCAAGATTAATCCAAGTGTATTTTGATTAAATATTGGGTTTGATACCAAGCGGTCTGCTTGAAAAAATCGTATTTCATGGATCCAAGCGTCAATTTAATTTAACCACGAAGCGTTTTATAAAATAATGTCTTCTTGTGAAAATATTAAATCAACAAAAATCGCTCAAAAGATTAAAAGTGTCAAGGTGTTCTGAGTTCATTAAAGGGTTTGACAGAACAAGAGTCAGGTTTCATTTTTCAAGTTCAACAAATCAAACCCATGTTGAAATATACTCTTTTTAGGGTTTCCAATTATTTCTTACTAGATCATTTGGGGTATTAAGGTTATAAATTTAAGCTTTTTATGCTTTGAGAGTTGTCATCATTATGAAAACATTTTTTATTTAAATTGATTTCGATAGAATTTAACATTTTTAAAAGTTTAATTCGTCCGAGTCTATTCCACTATCGTTTTGATTGATATTCTTATTGGATATATTATGGGTCCTTTTAAAATCAGCGGTTTCTGTAATTTTTTATGGAGTAAGTTACGTGATGAATTGACCATTTACATCATAATCTTGATTTTCACTAAAATGTTCAAAATGACGTATTTTTTAAACAAATAGTACTCGTCTGATATGGTTATAAAACAAAAGAATCTTCCATATGTAGAGGCTCTCATAAAAGAATTCATTCTAAGCACCGTATGGCCTATATTCGTATAATTTGTTGAATAACTTTAAATGAACTTTAAAATCTGTTAAATTCTGATGACGTAATTGTTAAAATTTTGAAAGATGTACCATCATTTTTATGTTAAAAGCTATTTTAAAAATTATGTAATTGCTTCGAGTGCATCAATAAGGGCTTAAATTCTAGAAATTGCAGCTCAGGTATATCAGTGGCTGAGTATGTTTCTTATTCATTCTATAGATAGTAATGAGTATTTAAAAATTGTAATCAGAGTTCTTTCACGTCATAGAAAGAAGGGATCAAAAAAAGAGCGGAATCCAACAGAATTGTGGATCGAAAGGTGAAGGGTTTATCAATATGTTTAAGGCGGGGGAGTTTTTTAAGCCTTAAAACGAAGTAAAAATAAGTATCGAAGACACCCTGCTCTGGACTCCCGTGTTCAGTGATTTATGAGGCAGACCTATAAGAAGATTGAAAACAGCAAACCACCTCCGCATGAAGATTTTCGGTAGAACTTAGTTATCATTATTGAACCATTGATATCGATATCTAGCAACACATACTCGACGACAGTCGATAACTTCCACATGAAATTACCTCCATGTTGAATCATCGTTGTGAGGCTGTATCAAAAACTGCTTTTCAATCATCAGAAAAACGATTCTGGAAATTATTTGAGACTGAGGATGAAAAATAGATTCATTTGAGCAGTCAGTACAAGGATAACCAATGGTTGATACCAAGCCGATTGGTAAAGTTTAATTCGAAGGTGGGCCACTTGATAAGGTTATAGTGTATTTCTGATGGAATTTTGTGAGAATACAGCATTTCAAACTCGTTCAGGAGGGTTATGCAATAAATTTTTACATCTTAGGAAATTGTGAAACGAGTTCTTGAAGTTTGGCAAATGCTCCGCCCTACATTTAGCATACGGAAGCTGTAATCTCTCCTCCATAACCACGCCTCAGGGCATATGGAAACAATAACTCACGAGTAGATCCATGAAATTACCGGTATTGAAGTCATGGCACATTCTGCGTGCTCGAGGGACCTCATACCATACGACATTTATTTGTTGGGATCTGTAGCTCCCTTTCAAAAAGGGTATTAGGGAAATTTTAAGATATGGAAAAAGAATCCATTAAGTTTTTGGCTTCGAAATCAAATAAGTAGTATCGATTTTGAATCGAACCATTGGGAATAAAATGAATAGATAAAATTGAAAACGAAGGCATATATTTTAGGGGCAATTTTTAATTTTGTAATTTTTCGGTTTAAATAAGATCAAATATAATTTAGTTGAAAATTTTGCAAACTCCTAACAGAATAAGCTAAAGCAAATTAAACTAAAAAAGGTTCAATGACATGCAAAAATGGTGATGCAACACGAAAATATACGAATAGACTTTATTGTAAGGTTTACCGGCCAGAAATTTAATCGAACGTTTTAGATGCAGTATTGCGACACCCACCAGGCATTATTTGTTCTAGTTTCGGGAAGGTAGAGTATTAATTTTTATCAGTACATTTCCGAAATGACTTTATGTCCACTGTGATTTAGAATTTATTCATTTATAGCTTCCTTTTCTGGCCCATCATCTAGTATGGCACCCAATCTATCTAAAAACAGTCTTGATTGCTGAATTCTCATGAGATAATAGTCACTCCATAGTTCATCTACTCACTGCATCTGCTATATCGAATCAACACTCATTTGTTTGAATGAAAGGCCCATCAATAAATACTGTATCATTCGTCCAAAAAATGTACCTTACACAAATACGTTATTCATATACAGAAATAGTTGCGATTCTTCCAAAGAGGATCGTTGTATTTTGATAGGTTTTCGGGCTGCGGATAGTGTAAAATTGGATTTCTATTCTGTTCCTATTTCTCTAAACTAAATAACATGGTTTATGGCGCGAAGTTCAGTGACGATCCAGGGTAAACTTCACAATATTTGTTAAAATTTAAATCATATAAAAATCCAGAGATTTTTAAAAACTGATCCTTTAGAATTTCATCTATTGGGAAAGTCTAACTAATTCATATTCTCTCTCAAATTAAATATAAAAACAATTAAATCAAAAGATAATAAATAAAGATTAAAGATTATGTAAAGTGTTTATAAGCCTGCATTATAAATAATTTAGCGGGGTCGTAATCGCCGAGAAATGTAATACAAGATTTTGGGACCTTTTGTAAATATAAAAGAAAAATGGCCTTTCCACCTTAAAGGCGTTCGAATTCGTCTCCTTATGAAGAAACCCTTGCTTTTTGGAAGGTTTAAGGGCATACGACCCCTTCTCGTCCAATTTAATTGAAGATATGTGGTAATAGTCATTAATATATCCATAATCTCTCATCATATTACCCACATCTGCTTGGTCTTTAATAAAAAGCTGCGTAATATTATAATGATTTAGAGCAGATTTTAAGCTTACCCTGTTACTAAATCCGAATTTAGGCAAACCTACTTCCATTTTGGATAATTTCGCACCTTTGAACCACGCGTTAAATGTTTCGACCTTAATTAGCAATAGATGGTACTTTCATTCTCTTGAGAACTGCTACCAAGTTTGTTTCTTCGTGTGGTAAAACTATGACCGAAAATGTGTCATAATCATCACATGGAAGGAACAGGATTGATGCTTTGGTATTATTGTCATCCAGGTAATACAAATATTCAATCAAAATCATCGTGTCAACAACAATATTTTTTCCATTGTTATTAGTAAATATTCCTTTTGATGTCCAAGCCTCACGAAACGAGACTTCCCAGTTAAAACGAATATAATTATCGTCGATGATTAATGAACTGATTTCATCTCTGAAAGGTTGAATAAAAGTGTCTCCATAAGGAATATCTTTGCGGTTTTTAGCCCATTGGTTAATGATAGTAATATGACGTAAATCACTCCCCCTAGGTACTGGTATAAGTTCAATATTATAATTTTCCAGGGCCATTTGTTTAAAATCTTCTAACGCTCTTATTGAATGAAAAATTGCTGTTTGAGTCCTACCAACATCGTTAAATTCATCCATCTTCAATAAATTGGAGCATCCATACTCCTGAATATCTTTTATTTCTGAAATTTCCATGAATGTAAAATTACACCCCAAAAAATCTGAAATTTGATATTTTGAAGGGCCTCGAAGCCCGATATTGAGGAGTGACAATGTCAGATAAGCAACAAATCCACTTATAGTAAACATGTTGATAGATCCATTCTCCTGGAGTAGAAATTTAGCTAATTTCAGTGTAACCTCATTGACCCGATCGGCCATTTTAAAGATACAAATATTGGGATTAGAAATGGGAGACGCAATTCGATTTCAATTAACTCTATTAAAATTAAATCATCATTACTTATCAATATTCAAACTATCGCATCGAAGATTAACGCTGGTATATGGTGATAAAATGTGGGTTTGATACGAACCCGCCTATTCGAGCCAAATTATTTCCGTGGCGAAATGATTTATCAAATTAATTCGATAACTAATTATTAAAATTGATCAATTTTATAAATATAATTGACAATAACGGCCTAAACACAAATAATTTAATCGTGGTCTTATTTAATGAACGGTCAGTTAAGGTACTGATCACATTGTGTCGTCAACTTTCAAAAATGATATCCACCTGAAAATATGCTAGTCACGGGCTGAATGATTGCTAGACTCTGAGTAAAAGGTGAGTCCAGTCGAGTTGGAGAACGCAACCAATCTCCCATCATTTCTCAGCCAGTGACCACCCAATAGACCACTCGGCGTTGTTACACCAAACCTGGATATACTGCATATATCCAACAGAGCCCCCATCCTTTAGGTTGTTTCTGTAAATTGTGGCACGATTCATACTGTTTTAATCATTTTAGAAACTGATTTCAATAAACATCTTTTTTGGGGGCAAGGATCATATTTAATTATTTTTCAGATCTATTTATACAGCGCTAACCAGCAAATTATCCAGATTTTGCAATCAATTTTCTGGTCAGAGGAGAGGCGGCGGTATTTTTGGTTACCTACTGTAAAATCCAATGGGACAAAATGAAGTTAGAAAACAATCTATGAGGTGT